>PVKU01008861.1:0-68728 GCA_004027475.1 Anoura caudifer | reverse complement strand
CATGCCTTTTGTGTGCTGGGAGTTTTTTTTTTTTTTTTAATTACTGATTCACTTTCACTAGGTGTTATCAGTCTGTTCAGGCTCGAACAGAGACTTTCCAAGGAAGACATAGGGAGAGCCCAGAGACATATGAAAGGATGCTCAGCATCACTAGCCATCAGAGAGATGCAAAAGAAAACCAGAATGAGATACCACTTCACACCAGTCAGAATGGTCGCCATAAATAAATCAACAAGCAACAAGTGCTGGCAATGTTGTGGACAAAAGGGTACCCTAGTACACTGTTGGTGGAAATACAGACTGGTGTAGCCACTGTGGAAAACAGTATGGAATTTCCTCAAAAAACTGAAAATAGAACTGTTTTTTGACCTGGCAATTCCACTGCTGGGATTATACCTTAAGAACCCTGAAACATCAATTCAAAAGAACCTGTGCAACACAATGTTCATAGCACAATTTACAATAGCCAAGTGCTGGAAGCAACATAAGTGCCTGTCAGTATATGAGTGGATCAAAAAACTATGGTACAATTACACAATGAAATGCTACACAGCAGAAAGAAAGAAGGAGCTCCTACCCTTCGTGGCATCATGGATGGAACTGGAAAGCATTATGCTAAGTGAAATAAGCCTGACAGTGAAAGACAAATACTGTATAATCTCACCTACAAGTGGAACCTGATGAACAAAACAAACAAGCAAGTAAAATAGAACCAGAGACATTGAAATAAAGAACAAACTGGCAGTAACCACAGGGGAGGGGAAGAGGGTAAGGGGACAATGGGGGAAAGAAGGGGAAGGGACATCAAAGAACATGTATAAAGGACAAAGCCAGAGGGAAGTAGGAGTGAGGATGGGAGGTGGGGATGGATGGGGCAGGGGAAAGTGGTGGTGGGAAAATGGAGAGAACTCTACTTGAACAACAATAAAAAAAATCACACATGCACAAAAAAACATATCAGGGAGAATTACCTTGCAGTGATGATGGTAGACATTAGGCCTTGGTATGTCAGGTCTTTCCTTCCTGTAGCTGATGAATTAGATTCCTGACACTTGAGCTTCATCACTACAAGTACTATTTTCTGAAATATTTTATTAGATCTTGATTTCATTTGGACTGTAGACAGATATCTCATACATAATCCAATCAGTTTGTAAACTATTTTGTTTCTGTCAGTAATGATGTCTACCTAGCTTTGTATGATTTTTGTTTTCATTTGGGGCAGGAGTTAGTGTTATGTGCCCTTGCAGTGCATCGACTAATTTTCAGGCTTTAATTAAATGCACTGATATTTCATATAAATGCCTAATCACTATGTGGTACATCTGAAACTAATATAATACTGGGTGTCAACTGTAATTTAAATATAAATTTAAAATAAATAAATGCACTGAGATTAAGGAAAGCTTCTTTACATAATGTTTATTACACTTAACTATATTTAGAGAGTCAGAATTATAATTACTTTTGGTAGTCACATTTGTTACATTTTTCCTGGAATGGCAGGTGTTTATAATATTTTGGAATAAGGACCAATTTGGAACTTGTTATAGGCATTTTTTCTATACCAATGTTATTGAAAGGAGACTTGTAGAGAAAAATGTTTATGATTATAATAAAATACCTAATAACACTGTAATAATAAGGAAGTTGTTTGGTTACTTTTTTTCCTTATCCACATTTTCTGTTTCACAATGTACTTCAGATTTTGTATAGCTGCAGACATCTAGGTGATTGAGTGAAGTTGTCATTTTTCTCAAAAATGTTTGGCGCAGGCTTAACATAGTCTTCATTTTGTGACGTGACTAGGAAGGGAAAATATTAGACAAAGTGGAGAAATAATACACTTCTGAACAGACCTGTTAAGTGCTTGGCTATGACAAATGATAAGATCTTTGTACCATCATACATTCCACATTATTTCCTTTCTCTAGGCTCCTGGAAAAGGTAGCATTTGGTTCGGCTCCTTTGCAAGGCCCTTTTTAGCCAGAAAGTGAAGGAAATGCCCTCCAAAGCATCCCTTTGTTTATTCCAGTCAATGTATAGAGATTGTTGAGTCTGTGCTGTTTTTATTCAGTAGACTTTTGGATAATATATGATAAGAGGACACCCGTGGAAATAAAATGCATAAAATGGTAAAAATCTTGAATAGGTTTTAGAAAGAGCTGCTAATAGAAAAATACATTATGTGTGTATTTGTCAACTTCTAAAAGGAATAAATCATTAAGACAAATTGTTATAAATAACTTGTTTTAATATCAAGGAAAGTATGCTTTCTACAAGCAAAGTTTATTTTGAAGTGGTCATTGGTTTTGTGCATTAAACAATACATACGGTTTCAGTTAATTGTTAACAAAATGGACACATACGAAAGAGACGATGGATTCTTCCCTTGGTCTTCAGTCCAAGTCTGCTGCTTCAAATGCTCTGAGATTTTACAACAAATGTTGAAAAACTTATAACACTTTTAAAATCTTAGATGTGATGTTATAAACTGTACCATAGCCTCAAAACTTTCCAAATCTTTTTTTTTTTCACTTACTACATTTAGCTGTGTACATGTGAGGGGCACAGACGAGAGCTAGTCTCATTTTACTTCAGGGAAATAAGCCTCAGAGAGATGAAGTAGATGGTGGGGCAATACTGGGACCTGGTCCTCTGAGCCTCAAGGTTCCGCTCCGCTTCATCAAAGATCTTTTGGGATCTGAGGAACTAAGCTCTTATGACACCAACTTTAGTAAGTCACTTCAGCTTTCTTTGCTTCATTTGTTCCCTATGTCAAATGAACCATGCTCCCAGAATTATCTGCAATTTAAAAATAATTTCTCCATTTTTTGTTGCACAAAATGATAGTTACACAAATGTGAGCTGTCCTCACAGCAATAAGAAATCAGGAGTTAGGAGATGTGGCATGATAAAGAGAAGAATTTTCAGAGGACCCAGGAGATGCAAAATGGGTCCCAGAGACAGGAGTGCAAATTGCTGCGAAGGGTGTTAAAACTTTGGCAACTCCTGTTTTTCTGGAGAATATGGTATTGTCAGGGTGAGATGAAAGAATTGTGTGTTAGCCTGGTGAGGTGCTGCTGTTCTGGGTGGTAATGCTGTGGATCAGATAGAATTTGCAACCTGAGATTTGTGACAACAGTTCCCACAGGTGGCTTGGAATCCTTAACTGTGAGTTCTTGGCAGTGAGTTTCGTGAACTCACTAAAAAATTGCCTGCCAGAGCAGGCCAAATGCAAACAACAAACTGAGGGGCAAACAGTGAAATGCATTTATATTCTCTAGTAGCCTCAAGAGTTGAAAGATCAACAACACTTGTTCAGAAACCACTTAGAACCAAAGCACTGGCTGAACAAAACAGACTCATCTGTGGGGATTTATATAAACAGGATATTTCTGGATGATTCATTAGTTTTTGTTGTTTTTGGCAGTGGGAGCATTAACATTGACATTAACAATGTCACCTGTTGCATTTTTGACATTTTGATATTTTAGAATACAGAATGTGAATATGCTGTTACCCTACTATTACCAAAAAATAAAAGAAGAAAAGTATGGAATTGGTAGCCCTTTGCATTGGTTAAACCTTCTTATATATTATAGAGAATAAGTTGAAGGAGATGATCTTATAGAATATTCTACAGTTAGTTTCTAAAGTTAAATGGAGGTTTAGCTTCTAGCAGAGTGAATGGAGTAACCATAAAGCACCCACAGGGAAAGGTAAGTGAGGTTGATGGTAAAGGGGGGAAGTAAAGGGGATTAAACACATGGTGATAAAAGGGGATTTGACTTTGGGTGGTGAACACACAATGCAATGTACAGATGATGTATTGTAGAATTGTGCACTTAAACACTACATAATTTTATTAACAAGTGCCATCCTAATAATATAATTTAAAAAGAATCACCTCACTTAGCTCAGCCTTGTAGATTTTGAACCTAGGATAAAATTGGTTCTCCACTTCATTTAAATTTTGAGTAATATTGACTTCCAGTTTCCTCCATTTTTTTCTTGATTGCTTGAGGACACAATCACATAATCTCAATTTTCTATGCATATATCAACATTTTTGTATAAACAAAGTATGGCTTCAAGTACAAGTCTTGCAACACTGCAATCACCTTTCCATTGGGTCCAGATCCATTTCTTTGATGACTCCATTTGCAGAGATTGTTATTGCTGGACCTTAAACCTTTTTGCTATGGTTGGATGTTTGTATCTTCCTAAAATTTAGCTGGTGGAGTCCTAATGTCCGGTGTGATGATATTAGAAGGCAAGGCCTTTGGGTGGTTGATTAGTTCATGAGCATGAAACCTTCATGAATGGTTGTAGGTCTCTCACAAAGGAGATCCCACAGAGCTCCTTAGCCATTCCTGCCACATGTGCAGATACAAGAAAAGTCTGTAACACTAAGAAGAGGGTTCTCACATGACCGTGCTGGCATTCTAAGACTTCTGGCCTCCAGAACTGTGAGAAATACATTTTTGTTTTTTATAAGCCATCCAGTCTGTGGTATTTTTGTTATAGCAGGATAAATGGACCAATACATGCATATTAAATATGGGATCTCCAATAATGGGTTGATGGGTTATTATGTTTTTCTCCAAAAGCTTAGTTTAGTTACAGTCTGAATACATGTTGCATTTAAACTGCTCATTCAGACCTTCTAAGAAAAATGTCAACTCTTTTTAAAATCATTTTTAATTAATATTCAAATACAGTTGTCTCCATTTTCCCACTAAATGTCAACTCTTTAATGAAGGCTGTCTGAGTTTTTCTTGACAGCTCCAAAACACTAATTCATAAGACCCCTGACGTTTGGTCTCAGACTCAGAGAAATTTAACCTCTCTCTGATTTATTGAAGTGGGGATAGCTGTCCAACTACTAGTTGCCCTTCCCTACTAGCTTCCTTAACTATTTCTAGCTACTACAGATTTCCACGTAACCAAACCTTATTAAGGACTTTTATAGCCCTTAGGCTGCTATTACTGTGTGTTACAGTCAGCTATAATCATTCCAATGGTGTAAGATGTTGCAACTAATTTATCCAAGGCCTGAGCACCAGAAGTGCAAAAATTGAGAGTTTTATCTTGCATTCAGCCATTACCATGAAGGAGGATGTATTACTTCTGATTTCTTTACAGTGTCAGTGGAAATCCAACCATCAAACAAAAGTTGGACCTAAAAGCTTTTAGATTATAGCGATTATTACAGATTTTACATGAGATAAAAATGTAATTGCTCCATCTCTTTCATTCTTTCTTTTGTCCCCCCTTCCTGTTTGACTGCCAGGTCAGACCCAGCACAAAAGACACTGGTCATAAGACAGGGGAGCTGAAGTGTTTCTTTTCATAAGAAATGACATGCTCGGAATTTCCCTTCCAAATGGATCGCAAAATTTCCATGGCCATTTCCATTTTTAAACTCTTTTATGTCCATGTAAACTCACTCATTGCCTATGAGAGGAATAATATTCCTGGCTATTTGGATAGTTACAGAGAGTGAACCGAAGGCAGCAATCCTTCACAGGCAAAGAGGGGTGTGTGTGTGTGTGTGTGTGTGTGTGTGTGTGTGTGTGTGTGTGTGTGTGTGTGTGTGTGTGTGTATTTTACCTTGCTTTCTTCTCCCTCTTCCATACTTATTCATCCTTTTCAATTCTTTGAATCTCTCCTGCTTTTTTCCTCACCCCTTCATTGTTGCCTTATTTTAAGAAATTGCTGTGGCCACTCCAACTTCAGCAACTGCCACCCCCATCACAGGGCCCTCCTGTAATCTATCAGCAAATGGATTACAAGTCACTAAAGACTCAGATGATGGTTAATTTTTTTAGCAATAAAGTATTTTTAAATTAGGGTATGCACATTTTTAAAGACATAATGCTATTGTACACTTAGTGGACTATACTATAGTATAAATATAACTTTTATATACACATCAAAAAATTTGTGTGACTCATTATTGCAATACTTGCTTTATTGTTTTTGTCTGAAACCAAACTCACAGCATCTCTAAGGTAGACCTGTATAACCTTATCTCCATTACACATATTTGGAGTCTGAGGCTCAGAATGACAAGAATTTGGCATTGGGAAGTGGCACCTGAGACCAGAGAATTGAACCCAGGTTTTTTGACTAAACCACGGTGCTGCAACACCGTGTGCTGAGCAGTCAACGGAAAGAGTCAGCATGCCTGGGCAGTGGGCTGTCATTTGAAGAAGGGAAGTCAATTCATTCTGTATTGCTCTGGTAAGCAGGACAAGGATCAGTGGGTGGAAATTACAGGGAAGCTGATTTTTGCTGCAATTCGAGGAAGAACTTTCCAACAATTAGAGCTGTCTAACCAAGGAACAATCTGCCTTGTCAAATTAATGAGCAGCCTGTCGCTAAAGGCATTTAGGCTGAAAGCTGAAGATCACTTCTCAGGAATGCTGGAGGAAAGATTACAGCATGGGTGGCATGAATGACATTTAAGGTTTATCTGTCTTAAAGATTCTGTGGGTGGGGCAGGATGACATTGGGGGAGATGATCCATAACCTTGGACATCGCATAGTCTTCAGGGTCATATCTAGGCAACCCTGGTGTGCTTTGGAACCATACGATTATAGTGCAAGCCTGATATTTCTTGAAGAAGCTTCTTTCGAACAGATTTTCAGTTCAATTGACCTACCCAGAGTGGTTGAACATGAGGGACTGGAACTCTCCCTTCTAAAATGTTTAAAATTTATCTCCTATGTTTTATGTTCCTAAAAAGATTGGCACTTCTGGAATCATTAGATGTGAATATTTCCTCTACTGAAAAAGCACTTCAAATTACACTTTCACATTTCTGTTAAAGGCTTAAGAATTATGAAATACACCCAAATAACTAATATAGAAGTACTGAGGCTGGGAAAATGCTTTAATTTGGGGAGAAATCAAATTTAAGAATTTGAGCATGACATCATACATTGTTAAATGGAATTCCAGTTCTCAATCTACCCACCCATTCATTTCTCACTTCTTTCCTTTTATACCATGGTATAGCCCCCAAATCTCCTTGTTCAACTTGTGCATTTCCAACAGCGTATTTTTTCCCCAAGGAGAATTTTACACACTGAAGTAAATTGTATTCTATGTGATAAGAGTAAAATGTTAGAGCTTTTCACAGAGACCCCATGGTGGTATTTAAGCAACTGTAGAGTCATCTAAGTCACAAATAGATCTCATCTTAAACTTCAAAAAAGGGCAAAGATATAAAATACTCAGAGACACAAGTCAACAAACACAAACTTTAGAACATTACAAGGGACTCATTCTCTGCCTCATTTTCCCCCGTTTGAGGAAAGGGAGAGTTATAGCTATATTTGACTTTTAGCTAAATGATGCATAATAATAGCAAAATAACAACAGTTTACACATATTGTTTTGAATTACCACAAGCACCTTTTAAAGTAGGTATGACAATCCTCATTTTATTAACTTAAATAACTCTAAGCTTCCATTAGCTGCAGAAGATCATGTCCAAGCTTATAATAATGAGGACTTTTCTATTATTTTAAGTGATAGGAAGTCCCCTTGATACAGCTTTTTAAAATGGGACCTAACTATGGGTGAGGATGCAGTGAAGCACCAATTCAGGAGCAGGTACTTAGCTGCTGCCAGTGTCTCCCATTCCCTCCTCCCCTCTTATCTTCTCATTCTTTGTTTCTTCAACAGTGCCGTCCACTGCTCTTACCCTCCTGCTAGACGATATAACAACTTCCAACGTTTTAAATACAAACATCAACCTTTCATTATATTTCCAAATATTTTAAATCAAACAGTACTTTTTCACTACAGTTTTCATAGACAATATTAATTTAAGTGGAATATTCTCAATTTAAAGGCTGTGTGTCTACTATTTTTATTTAGCTAGAAAATTATTTTATTTTTTATTTATTTTAGTTCTACTTTCCAAAGTATTTTGTGCTGAATATTAAAATTAGGTTGGCTTTTTTCTCTTTGATTTTTAAATTTGATATTCTCTTTCTTTTAATGTGTTGCAGTTTTTTTTTTTCTGAATAGAGAAATTGCTTGGTTTTCTTAATTTATTCCTGAGATATTTTGATATTATTGGAAATAGAAATATTTTTATTTTTCAATTGTATGATGTGAGGATAAAAAAACTACAATTGATATTTGTATCAATTGTATAGTGGCCTGTATCCTATGATGCAGCTAAATTTATTTATTATTTCTAGTAGATTTTTGTACACTTTTTAGGGTTTTTACATTGATAATCATGTAAATAGAGACAGTTTCACTTTTACTTTTCAATCTTTAAGACTTATGTTATCATTATTCTTTCTTTATTTTTCCAAGATCTTAATAGGTTTACTGAATCATGTTAAATGGTTTTTCTTACCTACTGAAATTATCATATACATTTTATTGTTTTCTGTAAATATGGTGAAATACATAAGCAATCTTACATTCTTGGAATAAACCCTACTTGAAGTCTATTACTGAATTTGATTTGCAAAGAATTTGGGGTTTATTCTCAAGGAGGCTATTGATTTGTACTTTTTATATTCTTTGTGTGTTTTGTGTGTTTGTGTGTTTGTGTGTGTGTGTGATTTTTGTTGTTGTTGTTTTTGGTTTTTGGTCTTTGGTCAAGGCATTATTTATATAATACAATAGGAAGTATTTTCCCTTTATTTTCTGAAAACATTCTTGTGAGAACAGTGTTTTTTTCTTTGAAATTTTGATAGATTTTTCTAATGAAATCACTGGGGTCTAGAGTTTTGTTTCAATATTTGTGAGTACATACAATTTTATTAATAAACTAGGGCTATTCAGATAGATTTTCTTTCAGTTTGTGTTTCTGTCCGTTTAGATTAGATGAAGGAATTTGTTAATTTCACCTAAGTTGACTAATTACTGTTATTAAATGGCAAATAATAATGCTCTAGGATTTGCATGTAGCATCTTTTGAAATATATTATCTTAATTTCAATATTGATCTGTCTTGGATCTTGGATCAAGCTTATACTAAGTTATGGAAATAATGCCAGAGAGAGATTTTTGTTTAGATTTATTGGAAACTCTAGGGAGTTCACCATATTCTGTTTTTGTTTTGAGATGTTTGGTGACAGTTTTAACTTTAATAAGCCAGTGTTGGAGTAACTTCATGATGAGGGTAGAGATTTAGGATTGAGGGTTTGCTGGCCTGTGGGGCAATATTTTTTTAAAAGATTTTTCCAGTGTAAGCAGTTTCTCTGGTCCCCTTTCCATAGGAACAGTACTGCTTCAAAGCCCTCCAGTTATACACCTTTCTTACTGACAGATTTTTACCTTCACCAAACTTCATTTTCTTTTTATTGTGAATATTAATTTCTAAGTTCTCATTGCCTACATTTTGCTTTAGCATCAATTTCTCTCTTCCTGGCACCTGAGAATGTCAGTTCCTTTAAGGAAATCATGTATTTGCATTGTTGTCTGTTTACTTTCTGTGTGTTTGTAATGAAACTGGGGTCCATGTTAAATTAGTCTGTCATTTGCTTGGACTCAGCTTTACTTTCTGTAATGCTTACAACCCCCTGGAACGTAAGTATCGTTTAGCTCGATTTTCAGAGAAAACTGCTGTTTACCAGTGTTCATAGACTCTATCACAGCTAGCAGTGTGTAGATTATAACTTTGAACCCATTTTTTTTTTTTTTTTTTTTTTTTGCTGGCTCTAAAGTTTCAGTCTTTTCAATGGAATAAAAAAGTGTTCAATTTCTGATTGGTTCCTTTTTTCTTTAAATATGTGTTGCAAACTGTCAGGGGGTCCAATTGGGTCATGTCCTATTAAGGGTCCATTATAGGACATAAGTGGCTTTTTTGTGGATAATAACCATCTGCTGTAGGATTGAGCTTTTCTGAACCATTGCTTTAACAAGCTAATGGTGGTGAATTGTTCTTATAATTTGACGAGACTTCAATTTCCCATGACTTTGCTGTTCTTTGTGGTGATTACGAATTTCCTATTATTTGTGAACTACAATCATGGTTCTTTGCTGTCACTCTCCTGTTCCCTGTTCTGTGCACCCAGGGTATTTTATTTACTCTTGGTGACAGTACTTACTAGAATTTTCACTGTTTTATGGATTTTTCTTATTATCCAACTGCCCTCCCTTCCCAATTCAGACAAAGAGCTTCTTGAAGGTAAAAACTTATCTGACTATTGTGGCTTTTTATTCCCAAAACACCTAGAAGAAAACTTGTGTTATGTGTGCTATCCTGATTTAGGAATGTTGGCTATACACTGACCATAGCTAAAATCTTCCCCAGAAATTACCCTTGGAAGAAGGGAGCTGTATCTTCCAAGATGACTCCCTCATCCCAAGGAAATCTCCATCTGATGACTGGTTGATTCAAGGCTACAAATGTCTTGGCTCCCGTGCCTCTATCCGGACATCGCTGAAGGGATAATCTAGAATCAAGGGACCCATGGAATTGACTGAAGCTTCTGTTGTGCTCGCATCCTGGTCCAGCTGCTCTCTCTGCCCAGTCATGATGCTGTCAATATCAAACCCCAATAATCTTCTGTACCCTCCTCTCAGAGACCTAGAATCTAATTCCAAGGCAAGTAACCTAAGACAGCCTTGTTTAGAGGGGACATTTAATTAAATATTTAAATGAAATTGGATAAATCTGACTGTAAAGTCATGGAAAGAAATATAGGTTAATAATCCACAAATCCAGGCATCTATTTTCATTTTGAAGACTCTTTAATGTGATTTTTTCCTGTTGCCACTACATCACTGAATTACTTGTGATGTGGTTCAGGTGTTGGATACTTAGAATTTTTATTGAGATTTATAGTGCATATTGTTGATATCACTTATTCTTTAACTTTTCCTGTCTTTAGCTTTGGAGATAGAGTACCAGCCATACCTGAGGCACATAATACACAGATGCATCATCATTATCCCCTATTAACAAGTAAACATGAACTACCTGGGTATCTTTGCATGTTTTATTCTCTTGTAATTTAATTTTTATGTGTTTTAAATTGTTTTCTAAGCTGTAATTTTCTAAGTGGAAGTAAGTTTCTCTCTACTGTCATATCCCTCCTGTGACTAAATGAGATACTCTGCATGGAGATAATGCATAATTACCTTTTTATTAATTGAGTTGTTGATAGATGATCCTATAAAGAATTTAAAAGTATTTTAACTAAAAAATAATGATTGCCTCAATAATAAATAACTTTTCATGATCCAAGTTGTTTGGCCCTTCACTCTAGGATAATTATTTAAAGTAGACTAAACTGAGTTTAAATATCTACTGGTGGCAGACCCTTCTGTGTGGTGTGGGCCCAGCTCCCACTCGGAGATGCACAGGACCCATGCCCACAGATAGGTTCTTTTGTGGGTAATCAGATTTGCAATATATTTAGGCTGTTTTGGGACTTCCTCTTTGCTGAAACCCTCTAACCCTGCAAGTACCTTGCAGGCCCAGGGTAACTGCCTGCCTATTCATTTGCTAATGTCCTTCTTCTGTGATGTAATGAGGGGCATTGGCTGCTTTGTTTTAACTGGGACAGTCAGGAAGATCCATCTTGGAATGTGAGGAGATATTATTAGAATAAAGGCCTGTCATGGCGGAGGCTGCAGCTTTGGCTCCTCTTGAGAGAAAAGCCTGTTGGTTATCCTTATTCCTCCACCAGACTTGGTAGCCTGTGTGCATGTTTTAATTCATCCATAATGACACAGACACTGCTGGCCAGTGTCTGTGTCAATATGCCACAGATAAACTAAACTCAAATAAAAGATTTGCTTAATCAAGATTTAACTCTGCAGTAATGCCCAAAGAGACTTACGCTACTTTGCTATAAAATGAATATTTTCCCACCCGTCAGCAGAGGGTGTGAGTTCGGATGTGGGAAGGGGAGTTTGGAGTGATGCATGTTGTTCTTTCCTGTCCTGTGCTGCTTTTTATGCGTGAGTGGTTTCCTGTTCACACATTCACCAAACCAGGAACTGGAATGTGGACCCCGTTCCTCCAGGTCATCTCCCTCACACCGGGCATTTAGTTAGTCTGTCACCACATTCTTTCTGTTTTACCTACACATCTGAGGCCACCTGTCTTTGTCCTGACTATTTAAAGTAGACTAAACTGAGTTTAACTATCTACTTACATGTTTTTCTTTTGTAAAGCTATTTATCACAATTTGGGATTGGTTATATATACGTCATATATAGGTGTACGCATACAAGTAGGACATGCAGTATGCCTGACAGAGAGCTGGATGAATGTGTTTTCATGCACTGTGAGGATGAATTCTTAGTCTCTCAAAAGGGCATGTTTGATGTTAGACTCATGACTATATTTGGAGAATTTAGCTTTGGCAGTATGCTATGAGTTTTATTTATCAGCATATATAAATTATTCACTATAGAAAGAATAGTAAAAGCATGAAGCTGCTGTTTTGGCCAAGGAAATGTGATGTGAAGTCAAGACTACAGAAGAAAAAATTAATTTAATATGACTACAGGAGAACTCCAATCTGAATAATTCTAGCAAATTCTTGGTTACATCAATGCCCTCTGGCATTACTGAGAAAACTGCCTGCCATAAATTAGATCCTCAATAAATATTTCTGGTGTGAAAAAATGTAACACAGATTGTGCTCAAATATTACAAGGCCTTTGATATCCAGGTGAAGTAGATATTTGTAATAAATTCTGTTGGAAATGGAGAACTATCTTTTTAAGGCTAATTTTATACCTAGAAATAAAAGTAGAATTTGAAACATTTCAAAGAATTAGCTTATTCATATTTACCTTGGAAAACAATAGCAACAACAAAAACAGAACAAATTCAAAGCTGAGTTCATGTCCTGAGACTCAGACCCAAAGTTTTACTCCTCTGTTTCGTGAATCAGTGCATTGTTGTACGTAATCACATATGCCGCATCCAGTTAATCTCGAATAAGGATGGAATGTGATTTGAATTTATTTTCTAATGGTTAACATAGTTTGGGTAGGAAATATGTAGTATGTTTTCCATTACAAACAGCTCATTAACAAATTGGCCTTTGGAAATTTGTGTTGTCTTCCTAAAGCAGAAAAGGTAGCATTCTACATAGTACGGTTGTTGGGTCATTCAGAGGTCTTCCTAGTTATCAAATTTTCGCCCAACCAGTAGATGAAGTTCTAAATAAGGGTACGCTTTTCATAGAGATAAGAACCTTATCTTCTCATTACTTGTTCACAGCTAGGTACTGAACTAGTTGGAACGAGGCAAAAAAAAAAATTTCGAGGCTTGTTGATAGGGAGCTAATTAGGTCCTGCATCATGTCATGCTAAACATATGGAAACAGGAATCAGGAACCCTGTATCTACGAGCTGGATTATGTTAGGCTCCCCTCTGCTGGGGAAAGAATGAGAATGGCTAGCTGCCAGCACTACTTTCCTTCATGGTTCCCAAGGAAGATGTGCATAAGGAAGAAAAGGCCAGGCAAATCCTATACCGCTTATTACCATAAGGCTTTCCCCCCAACCAGGTAGGCTCCTGAGGAGAGGTGCTTGGTCATGTGGAACTTGCAAGAATCCTTCTAATGAGACTAAGGCACTTCCTTTCCCATGGGAGTTGCCCTTGTTTCTAATGGCAGTGGCTCTCTGCTTCTCCCATTAATGCCAGAACAAGGAGGTCAGGCAGACTTTGTGGTTGCAGACTATGTGATCAATCAACTTCATAAAGGAAGGCCAAAATGCGAGATCCTGCAGAAGAGCCCAGAGAAATTGTCCACCAGATGCCCCATCTCTAGTCCTGTAAGGAAACCTGTTCCACTTGGTGCTCTTCTCTATCTGCATACACTTCCAATCCTTTCCTCTCACCTCCCCTCCTATTCATGGCACCCACATCAAAGCTTTACGTTATACAGGCTGTCTTGCTTTTCATGTTCAATCAGGCACAATTTCTCCAACATTTCTGAGTCTAACTCTTGCTTACTCTTTTCACAGCAGTCATGCTAGTCTGGCTTTAAATGTAATACCTCCTGACTTCACCCATTCAAAGTTACGCCTAGAGCCTAGAACAGCACCTTACATATAAAATGTTCCCAATTAGTACCTATTACATGATTGGATGAATGGATATCCCTCTTTCCCTCCTAATCAAGGTTCTTTCACCCTGACTGTGTAACACACTAAAAACAGCTTTGTTCTCCAAATTCGGCAGCATCTTATTTCTCATCCTATAATCACATTTTGAAACTAAATCTCACTACATTTTCCCAAGGACTCCAATTCCGTGACATTGATAAGCCCTATATTATTCTGCTCTTGAGAAGTTCCTTTCTACTATTTTCCTTTACACCAAGCTTTTTCTGTGAAAATTATCTTCATATATTTAAAACATGTATCTGTACTAAACATAAGTAATTCAAGAAAAATGGCACATTTTATTCCTAATTTCTAGTACTCTTAACATAGAGCATTTGGGCCTTACACATTTATTAACCATGTAGTAAATATCTGTTCATTTAATCAACATTGACTTGAAAGACCTCACTAGAAGAAACCTTGGCACACACGTAGAATACTTTAGGATTAATCAAGGTGTATTTTCAGTGATTTACAGGGGTTGACAAGAAGGAGTAATATCAATATGGACTAAAGTCACACAATGATTTTTCTGAGTGAGGTGTGTCTTGACATGACCCTTGAAGGTAACACTCCCCTCTGGCTAAGTAATAAGTCAATTCCTGTGGTAATATCATCAGTCTACTTCATAAACAAGTATGTTTGTACATCATAGGAAGATTTAGAGCTGAGAATATCCATAGTTATTTTGGGGAGTGGAGAAGGAAAATGAAGAAAGAAGTCAGCAAGATCCAGGTAGGGAGAAGGATTCCGGGTACCCATAAAGAGGGACTCCTGAGTGGGAATTTGAGGCTGTGCCACCTCCATCAAATCATGCTACCACCTAGGCTTTGCTTGCCTCACCTGTGCAACAAATCCATTTAACTGCATTATTCCTAGGTCTTTCAGCTCTAAGATAATTGGGATTTCCTGGTGCCTATACAGGCAAAATAGCTTAAGAGGAAACCATCCCAGCTTTTTTCTTTGAGGGCCAATTAGAGACAAATCATTTGAGTCATAGAAAGGCTTTTACCCCTTCTGAAGTACTCTGAACATTTCCACACCCTTGAGACTCTTGATATACACAGTAATGGAAGTGAGTGAAGGTTTAAACCATTATTTGCTGTTAACACATACTACCTAAGAAATAAAATGATCCCTAAGTATGATTTCTGTGTATAAACTCCTTGTAGCTATTATTGAGCTCGCAATAGGTTCTCCAAACTTCTATTAAAATATCAATAGTATTTTTCAGAGCTTAAATTGAGCGGTGATTTTATTTCAGGCTGATCCTATAAACCACTTTTCTTCGAAGATTCTCTTGTTGTTGCTAAAAATGAAAGCCATTCAAACGAGCAGTGATTGAAACAGTGAAAAAGAAGGGGGAAAAATCAATATCGCATTTTCCAGGGCACTATCTCTGCTTTTGAAAGGAGACCTTTAATAACGTGCTTACGGGAGAGGCAGTCGGTTGCTCAAAGTGCATTCAGGGGTGAGCTGAACGGATGGCTTTCTGGGAAGCCTCTCCAGAGAGAGATTGCTGAGAAGTCAAAACTCGCTGGTGGAATCCGCAGCAAGCTGACTCAATGCATTCTCAGGATCTGGAGGTAAATGGGCTGCGTTGCAGCGTTGTAAGTGTTCTTTCTCCCACATACACCTTGTCTGAGTTCTGAGGCAACATAGAATAGGGGCAAAGCAGGAAGAATAATTATCAGTTCCCAGTGATTCATGGACTTGCTGTGTTTCCCAGTCTGGTCCATTAAATCAAGACCAAACTCATCAGTAGAGAATTTAAGCCTTTAATAATGAGAATGGCCCTATCCCCATTGAACATCTATTTCTTTCCTGTGTTCCACCTTTGTTACAGGCTGTTTACCAGGCACAAAAGTGAGAAAGTCCTTGGGGAGAAAAACTCTGTGGTTACACTTGAAATCTTAGAGGTTTGAAAACAAATTGTGTTTTGTAACTTCCAATTGGAATCTCCCCTCAAGTGAAGGAATTTAAGAAAAGCTGTTTTCTTTAATATTATGGCTTAAAAGGAGGAGGAAGTATTCCAGTACATGAAGGAAGATGCCAAATGAAAATTCTAAAAAGGATACAATTTTAAGACAGTAAAAGGGGATTAAAGTCAAGATCAAGAAGAATGAAAACTCATTATGAGGAGGAAAATGAGTAGTGCAAACTCTTAGTCACAGGCGGTATAGCACAGACATGGGACTGAAGAGAACGCAATGTCCTATGCTGTAAAGAATGATAGGGGACTTAAAGATGCTAAAGAATGCCAGAGAGAAGGGATGTGCAGTGGGCATGTTTATTTTCTCCTGAGATTTAGGAATTATTTTGACATGGATAACCAAGAGGTGAGTGCACAGTCAGGTCCATCAGTGGTATATATTTTAACTGTTTTGATTGCAAGGAACCTTAAATGTCTCCTAATTTAGCAGTAATAAGTAGTCATTAACATGGACAGTTAATTTTGTCAGCTATTAACCTGGTGTGCCATTTGGGGGTGCGTATGAGATGGTGGCCACATAATTTGGAGGTTCGGATTTGCAGACAATAAAAACCCCAAGTCATTACGAATAACTAAGCACTATGCTAAGCAAGAACAAAGCAAAAGCAAGAATCAAGATTGTACATCACTGGATAGGAGTTCACCAACACCTGAACACGGGTGCTGGGGAATCCCAGAGACAGTATTCGGGGTCTGACTGGCAAAGTTCTGAGCAAAGCATCCTTCTCTTGGGTGACATTCCAAAGACTCAGTTTGGCTATGGTTAAATATATTTTAGGCAAAAGTAGTTATACATCAAGGGCCTTGTGTGACTTAACTAACCAATAGGCCCCTCTGGGAGAAGGGCCAGTTCTCCCTGAAGGAACAGTTAAATATTAAAAATATTAATCTCCTGGGGAGAAGGACCATTTCTCCCTGGGAGACAGGAAGCTTATATTTCATTCTTACAATAAAGGTCATGCCTCAGGCATAAACAGGGAGGATTCTCAATGTCCATTTAATGTGTCACCTGGGACTGAGAAGTAAAGTGTCCCTGAGTTTAAATCCCTGCTTAGTACTTGTTGAGTCAGTTGAGTGACCTTGTATCAATTTCTTGACCTCTTTAGGTCTTAGTTTTTTCAAATGGAAAGTGGGTATAATATTAGTACCCAGCTTGTCAAGTTGTTAAGGGGAGTGAATGAGATAATGTAGGCTCATACATCCAGCCACCAATTAACATGCTTAAAAACTGTGCCCCTCATATCCTCTCTACAGTGAGTATAGTCATTAGTTTGTTCTTGAGTAGCTCTGGTGTTTAAAAGGTACATTGACCCTGGCTGGTGTGGCTCAGTGGATTGAGTTGTGGCTTGAGAACCAAAGGGCTGCCAGTTCGATTCCCAGTCAGGACATATGCTTAGGTTGTGGGCCAGGTAACTAGTTGGGGGCATGGGAGAGGCAACCACACATTGATACTTCTCCTCCTCTCTTTCTCTGTTCCTTCCCTTCTCTAAAAATAAATAAAATTTTTTAAAAATAAAAATAAATAAAAAATTAAAAGGACATTGATTCCAATTCTCAGCTCATGTAATTTAGGTATAATTGTATATTTTAATTACTTCATACTTCATACTAATGCAAGGTTTTTTGAGTAAAGCTTCTTATGAGATTTGTGATCCACTGATTGTATTTTGAGATGCTATTCTACCAACTTTGGAGTCATATGTAAGGAATGGCAGTGTAGGTGGCTGTTTTGTCTTTCTTTTATTTGGAGGTCACTATTTAAAAAGTGAAGTGACTTTGCGTAAACATGTAATTGGCTACATAGAAGGATTACTGGGGCTTCATCAATGAAATCAGAAAAATAATCATGTGGCAAGGGGTGAAGGGCAATTTATGAAGACTAAAAAGAATGAATTTGGCAGAAAGCCAAGTGTTTTTGTTCTTGTTGGTTTAATCAGCAACTGAGGTTTAAATCTGAAGGGGCAAGATAAAGTACAGAGAAATATCTGTAAAATGGGTGCAACATAGGGGAGAAGGAATGACCAGAGAAGAGCAAACAGTGGTATCATACACAGATGATCAGTAGTACTGAAAACAATAGAGGAGCTCATTTAGACTTGACTGTTTCCATAGGTGTGGACACAGAGCGGGTAGCAACATAACTGGAAATAATAACTCATACCTGTAAACATCTTTGCAAAAGGAAGCAAATTCAGTTTTCAGAAACTTCTCAAGTTAAGCAGTATTTGTGGGTAGGCCTAAAATATTAAACAGAAATAAACAACAGAAAGAGAGGGGGATTATTAGGAAGATGAATATGTAAATAAAAACTGACCAACCTAAGCTTTTTCTTAAAGGGGAGGGTTTGGATAGTATAAATAAAGAGAGTATAAATAATTATGCTGTTGGAAGTATACTCTAGGCCACTAAGAGTGCGTGGGTCATCATCTCTGGTAGATATATTTCCGGTGGAGGAGAGATATGTCCTGTGCCCAATCTACAGCAGTGAGTGACAGTAGGGGACTCACTCATCCAGATTATGGCTGGTAGTCTCTGCTAACAGAAAAATCTGATAAATTCTGGACATACTTTCTTGACAGCTTCAGCTCTCAGGAGGCTAGAAAGGCAATGTGAACTACTACTATGAAATTAATTTTGAGTAACAGGGAAGAACTGATTGGTGAAGCAGAAGTGACAGGCACTCAGGGAGAAAGTAACCATGTTGTTCTGAGTTTATTATAATGTATGAATGAAAGGCTGGGTGGAGGAAACCTAAATCATAGATGATAGTCGAAGAAATTTCAAAATATTTTAGAAAGCATGATCTCTGAATGAGAAAAAAAATGACTACCTATATAAAAGTGTGAAAGAGGAAAATTACATGACAATTTCAACTTAGTAATTAGTATATTATTAATTACATAAACAATTCTTATATACTATATATACAAATGTTATTAATATTATATATACACATTGTATTATATATTATAAGAGTATAATGGTTTCAGTTACATGTATACTTATTTGTTCATTGAACAATCCTGAGGTATATATAATTTGTTCCTATTTATAAATGAAGTATTTGATTCTCATAGAAATGAAGGGATTGAATCAAGTTCGTTGAATGGCAAAGTTGAGTCTCATAACTATACCTCTTGCTCTTGAAAACAAACCTTTTCTCCTTCTATGAATAATATCCTCATACAATTTTATGATTATCTAGAGATATCTTAGAAATAAAAGCAGCATTTACAAAATACACAAAAGGATAGCATAAAATGGTAGTAAATTGTCATGAAGACAAAAAACTAGAATGAGTTTTGGCTTATAGGAATGCCAAGGGTAATTAAAAAACAACAACCTTCCTAAATTTCTAAAAAGAATAAGATAAAAAAACACATAAAGAGAAAATTGTACTGCTTAGGAACAGATGGTGTCATGTTAATACACACCAGAGTAAGTGACGCTGTTCGACTTTACCTACTTGTGTACTCTCAGTTCAGGAGGAGACACTTGTAATCAGATAAGGTAGAATAAATATGAGTAGTGGCTTAAAAATTGAGGAGAGAGTATGAAGCTAGTTAGTAGTAGCTTTAGACTAATTCAAATTTCCAGACCAATGAATTAAATTTCAGAATACTAAAATAATTGGCAGTTGCAATTATAAATCTGTAATTGAAGATCTTTAAGTAATAATAATGCAAATTAGAATTGTATCAGGAAATTGGGACCAAACACCCATATACCAAAAATGTGGATGAGCAAGCCACTGGATGCTATAAAATACTAACTGTGAGGACAATGTGAAATCCTATGTGAACTTGGACTGTATTTCTAAACAGATTCATATAGATGCCAAACCTGTTTGAATTAGTAGTTAAAATAGTCCATAGAATTTTTAGATTGGTAGATCAGAAAATGCTGTTATGCCAAATTTCTGGACATTTGATATGGTGAGATAGATATGATAAATAATGAAGCAAATGGACTAAACACTAAACAACTAAATTCTTTAAATAACAAACTCACAACTATCAACAACTAAACCTAAAAAAACAAAAACTAAGCAAACAACTAGAACAGGAACAAAAATCACAGAAAGGAGGTCACATGGAGGGTTATCAGTTGTGGGGGAGGGGGGGCAATAGGGGAAAGGTACAGAGAATAAGAAGCAGAATAAATAGGCACAAAATAGGGGGTGGAGAAGAATAGTATAGGAAATGGAGAAGCCAGAGAACTTATATGTGCAACCCATGGACATGAACTGTGGGGTGGGGGATGCTGGAGGGTGGGGGGGGGCAATGTCGGAGGAGGGGGATAATGGGGAGAAAAAAATTGGGACAACTATAATAGCATAATCAATAAAATACACTTTAAAAAAAATAATGCTATATAAATGATTCTCCCAGGCCATCCCATTCAATGTGTACAATGAGTTCCCAGTCATAGTTATCACTGGCACTCAGAGTTTTTTCCCATCATGCTCTCGACTTTTATTCAGCAACTTTTTGGAATCCCTGAGAGGTATCTCATATAAGCATGGAAATGACTTTTTAAAGAAAATTACATTTATGAAAATATAAAGTATAGTGAAGAAATTTTCTAAAGTATAAGTATACAATTCAATAAATTTTCCAAAATCAAGCACAGATCTGTAACCAGGAAACAGACCAAGAAATACATTCCCAGACTCCAGAAGCATTCCTCATACCCTTTCACACTACCCTTCTGCAGAGAACTAATATCCTGAGATTTAACAGCAGAACTCTGTGTTGTCTGTTTTTGAACTTAATATAAATAGAACAATACAGATATACTCTTCTGTTTGTTTGCATTTGTTCAGTATGTGGAATAGTCAGTCATGTTGTTCCTATGGCTATAGCATGTTTGTTCTTAGTATCATGTAGTACCCCTTCCCATGGTTAGATTCATATAGAAACCAAAGTTTATATGGCCATTGTACTATTGATGAATATTTGAGTTGTTTCTAGCTTTTAACATATTAAAAATTGCCCTGCTATAAACATATTTGTACAAATAACCAATATTCACAAAGATATAGAGCCTCAATAATCTGATAGTTATTAAAGAAATTTAATTAATAGGTTAAGAAAAAAATAATTGCTAATGAAGAGGAAAAATTCACATACTCCAATATATTTTTCCTTGGATAGATTTTTTTTTTTTTTTGCAATTAGGGCCAGTATCTCTTTCAGTCTCTCAGTATCCTTGTGTCTTCAGGATGCCAGCTCTATACTCTGGACTCTGACACAACGCTTATGTTTGAGAGGCAGAGACATGCATTAGAATGCACCTCTGCTAAGGTCTGTGTTCAGACTGTTTGGATGCCACCCTGGCACCACTTGTTGAAGAGCCTTAAAGATCTTTTATGAATACGGCTACTGCTATCATCCTTCTTGCCAGAAAAGCTCAAAGTCAGTTACTCAGCCTGGGCAGAGGAACAGGTACCATGTGATCCCTGACGCTCTCTTTATCATTCTCTTATGTCTCCTCTAGATGAGCCCGTGCATTCCTTCCCTGTATCTCCAAATTGAAGGAGAAAAGTCTCCTTCCACTTAAACTCATGTGAGTATGCACCTGAAGATGCCATAAGTTCCAGAACCAACCAGAATAGTGTATCTCTTTGGCTTAGCAAAACATTCTTTACAAGAACATACAAGGAGAGGGACATTTAATTAGCTTATTACTTCTTATTGTAGGCATGTCACCCGTTGAATATTTTAAGTTAGAAACAACCAACATTGCAATCAGAATATCACAACGTTTAAGATGATAAGATTTTAGAGCAAAACAAAGACGTGATAATTTGTTGAGTGGCTTTTCACATCTGTAAGTCATCTTCAAATTCAGATAGATGCAAACAAAGGTATATTAGAACAATAGACCATTGCTATATAAATGTCGAGGAATTCCAGGAGATAACAGCTTGAAGTAGCATGAGTAGATCCATGTTGAAGAGCAATTTGGAATGTTAATGCTGATTTTTCAGAATAAAAACACAAGGCTAAGGCTGGGCACATCGGGAGAGAGAGCTTTTCAGTCCACAGAATTTTCAAGGAAAATCCTAGAGAAGGGTTACCTTATTTTTTTTGGATCATAAGACACACCTACGTTTTAGAGGAGGGAAATAGGGGGAAAAAGTTTGAAGCAAAAAATGTGGTAAAATATTTAATAACATAAAAACATAATATTTCACTAATGTAAATGTAAACAGAGCTCAACAGCAGCATTAACAACCATTATTCCTCCCAAATTTGGAGGCAAGGAGTGCATCTTGTAGTCCAAAAACATACGTAGGTGCTGAGGACAGGGCTATCAAGGAGCTAGTTTTGAAGGAACTATGACAATGTCCTGACAGCTTCCCTTGTGGACACCGAGGCATTACAAAAGTCCCTCTGGGCCTGAAGGACTGTAAAACTGATGCAATACATTGTTCTAAGAGCTTTACATGTCCATCCGTTTCTCCCATGAGTTACTGTTGGGAATGGAAGCCTTGAGAAGATATGCAGCTGGGAGGCTGAGTCAGAATTTGGATCCACATGATGATTTCCAAGACCCTTTCTTTACTTCCCCCTATGTCCTACCTTCTGAATATTTCTTCATTTCTCTCTCAGTCATACACCAAAGGCATTTTTCACTCTGCATCGATATTTTTCATGTGAGGGCCTTAATTTTCAAATTGCCCTTTGACTTAGTAGGCTATTGTGAAAGATGCTTTTTCTGCAACAGACACTTGCTTTGTATCGTAGGGTTGAGAGAATGTTAAGAGTATAATGTGAAATAAGAAATATCAAAGTGTTTTGTAAATTTTAAAGTGCAAAGCATTGTTCAGGTGTAATTTTTATCTAACAAGTGAGACATCCTTGAACATCTAGAAGGAGGGATTCACTGTGAGTAATCAAGTTCCTGTGAATAAACCAAGCTTTTAGAGAAGGGCAGGAACTTACAGACTAATGGAATCACACTTAGTTAATGACTAAAGAGAATGGGAATCCTGTGACATTGGAGGTTTTTCCTGTCATCTATTGAAAGGAATTTATTCATCTGAAAAATCTAATCTACTAGGAAAAATTACTTTGCTCCTCTTACAAAAAAAAAAAAAAAAAAAAAAAAAAAAAAAAAAAAAAAAAAAAAAAAAAAAAAAAAAAAAAAAAAAAAAAAAAAAAAAAAAAAAAAAAAAAAAAAAAAAAGGAAATGGTTGCCATAAATACAGAGGTTGATTTTTATTTCTAGTGTGTGTGTTGTTAGAAATTTGGATTCCTTTATGAGCTAGGGAAGCTTTATAAACCTTGCATTAGTACAAAGTAATTAAAATATACAACTACACCTAAATTACATGAGCTGAGATGAATGGAATCAATGTCCCTTTTAAACATCAGAGCTTCTGAAGAACTAATGACTATTCTCACTGTCGAGTGCCACTAACAGCTGATTGTAGTGATGATTTTGCAATTTATCATGCAAAAATGTGGAATCTGAATATCCATGGGGCCAATAATTTTTGTTATTTTAGATGAGCTTCTGGTTGATCTTTCAGAAGAAATGCTCTGGAAATATAAGGTTGATAGGCAAATAAATTTCATCCCATCACTGCACTTTATCAAGCCACAAAAGAAAGGAGAAAGGCAAAAACAAACATCTTCGCTAATACCACAATTTGAGGCAAAATAAAGAGAAAATATGCCTTAAGATACCTTGGATTGTTTTCTTCAATACCTACTTGGAATACATTAAAATGCATAAGAACGGCCATTTTATGAATCAACCAATCAAATGAATGGGCTTCAGTTCACTGAGAGTGGTTTTTCTTTCCTTAGTAACAGCAAGTGCTAATTTGTAATCATAGACTCCATCCTCTTCAAGTCCATTTTCACCTTCAATTCCCACATGCAGGCAATTACTGCACCTTATTAATTTACCTCTGAAATAACTCTAAAATGTATCTTGTTCGATCTTCTGTTACTGCTATTACTTCAGATAAAGGCCCCATCACTTCTTAACAGTTATTTATCACTACACTGATCTCTCCATCACTGCCTGTCCTGCCCTGCCAACCTCTCCAATTATGCTACCAGGCTCTGCTCTTCTCTAGAACATTCAATGCCTGCCATCACTGATAAAGTACTCACCCCTCCGAGGATATCAGCTACCTTGCCTAGTGTGGTCCTGACCTCTCCAGCATCACACCATACCACTGCCCTACTCCAAGCTGAATCCATTGCATTTCTCACTGTCTTGCAACCTTCAACCTGTGCAGTAGCAATTAATTTTCTTTTGTATTTTACACCTTGTTCTTGGAATTGGAGTCCCCTTACTCCATTACCTAACTATTTCAGGACCCAGCCTCATCTCCCCAAACCCACCATGAGTCAAACACTGACTCCTAAGCAAGATACTCACATTCACTTTACCATTTGTGCAACCAGAAGTGATGTCTTCCTCTCTCCTTCCTAGTCACATCTCACGGTACTTGAAGCATTTCCATTCTCATTATATTTATATTTTGTACAAGCTTCATTTCAGTTGTAAAACCTTGAGGAGAGGAACTGTGGCCCATCACTCACCACTGCATCTCCAAAATGACCACTTGGTGTCTTACAAATAGGAGATGCTACATAAATATTCATTAAATTGGAATGGCTTCAAGTGAGTGCAAAAGAAAAAAGGACGCCATCCTTTTGGCGTCATTTCTTATGCTATAATAAGGACTCCTTCTGTTTACACATAAAACAGAAGATTTTAATCACCCCAGAAGTCTTTAACTTGGTAATGAAGGCCATAAATTAATATTTAAATAAAATTAAAGAAGATGGAATGAAATATAAAGTAAAAACATTGTCAAAATCTTCACAGGAAACAATATTCTGGACACCAAATCATGACATTATGGAGCTCCATTGTTTATTTCTTTCTAGGGCAGCCCCTTGTTTTATGTCCCAAATAGCATTTCCCTAAATAAAACTGCATGGAACAAAATGCCATTATGATTTCTCACATTCATTTCCAGTGAAGTTCCTGTTAGGCTGCAGCTATAACTATGATGGAAGGGGTGTGAGTGGAGCCCACTGCAGTAATAACTGTGTCTTCATACATCAAAGCAAGGGATTATAGGAGAAACATCCACACAGAACAGGAAAGTAACTGAGGGGGCTAACACCAGGCTGGCTTTAAAATGCGGTAGGAGACGATCAGAAAGGGAGTTTGCTGAATTTGAAAAGTTAGCATAAAGATAGAAGCCCCTGCTCATATGATCAGCATTCTATTTTCTTCTTCCATGTAACTGACCTTAACAGGTGTAATGGGCACTGCTCTGTGTTAGCTACTGATGAAGCCCAGGGACAGGAATTTGCTCTAAAAGAAAGCAACAGTCTTTAGTCTCTTGGACTCCTATGAATCTCAGAACTCCAGAAGAGAAACCTGTAAAGGTCCCAAGTGGAATTCCACTGTCCTTTCTCTTTATCTTTAAATGGCTAAATCGTAAAACTTCACATTTCTAAAAAGCTCTCAGATTAGTCCCTGATTCTTCTTCCACATTGCGATTCCTTTAACTCATGTGGTGCCTTCTTGTCACTTTTCCACACCAGTGCAGTCTCTTTCTAACTGGCCTCCTTGTCTTCGAGAGTGACTCTATCCAATACAAAGATGTCACTGTTGTGTCTTAAAGGGCCTATAGAACCATATCGGGCTCTGGTTTAAAAATCTTTATGTGCTCTTCATTGCCTAAAGAAGAGACCCAAACTCAGTGGCAAAGCACACCAGACCCACTAAAATCGAGCTTTTCAGTGGCTCTTCTTCCCTCATTGCCTGGCCCCCAAGAATTTCTAGGTTCTACTGACACTGACCCACTATGCTTTTCCAGGCACACCATGCTCCTTCCTATTTCCCTGCTTCCTAACTGAACTCCCCATTTCTACCTTCACCTCTGCCACAGCCTCAACTTGGAATGGCAACGAGAGATCAATTTAAATGTGTTAAAGCATGTCCTTCTTCTGTCTAAATCTTACAGCTTCCTATTTACCTCATTGTAGATCCACTGTTCTAACAAAGGTCTAAAATGTACTGTAAGAACTTGTCTGTGCCTATCACGCTGACCTCATTTCTAATCACTGTCCTCCGATCACCTGCTCTTTAAAAGTGACTGATGGGTTTACCCTGGTGTCTTGGCAGGGATAGGCTTGCCATTGTCTTCCTCCGGGTATCCTAGCTGGTTTGCCCCCACTGTCTGCTAACCAAGTAATGATGGTTCTCTGATGGAAGTGATGGAGGAGATGCCTGCGAGGCTGACTCAGTCAAAGGCCTTTTGAGCTCTCCTCTTAGACCATGTTGAGTGTCAGGTGGTTTGTGTTCAGGATTCTAACCTCCCATGAGTGTGAGTGAAGACTTTAGGGGTGGTGTAGTTATGCTGACAGGAAAAGGACAAGAGGGACTCCCGGGAGGAACTGAGGCCACCCCCATGCATGGGGGCAGGTGAAGTCCTCAAGTCCCCTACAGGGTGGGCACAGGAGGTGCTGTCAACTTTAGTTTTCCCAGCTTCACTCATTACAAATGTGCAGAGTTAGGAGGATCCCACTGTTGTCCAACCTGATGTTTCTTATTGTCTACTAGTCAGAACTTAAAAGAAATAAAAGCTAAACATTACAAAGTCAGCTCTGCTCATTTTTATGTTATGTTAACATCAGATGGTGTCGTGTTTACCGTTGCACAAACAGTTCAAGGACAACCAATAAGCAGTTCACCCATTCATAGGCTCCATTATGAAGTTGGTGCCTGGGATCAGGGCCAACCCACTGTTCTAAGCTTTATCCATTTTTGAATGTCAGCATTATGTGGTCAAATTGAGAGACTAGTGTTAGGATTTGGGAACCATGAAAAATCAAATGAAAATTTGGGCTGGAAGCAACCATGGTCTTCACAAAAACCCAAAACCCCACACGGTGAAAGTTGTTGCCTTTTTGGTTTGTATAGAGGACTTCTCCAGAATTAAAAAAAAAAAAAGGCTAGATGAAGAAAAAATGACAATCAGGTTTCCCTTAAGAAAAACGCTTGCATGTTGCTGTTGCAAGGATAGAATAAAAATATAGCAAAAGAACATCTTTCAAAATATCTGGGTTTTGGTTGGGTGGATGGGGGTCTGAAGTGGGGGGGAAGGTCTCCAAGCATGAAAAACAAGCATGAAAACACAAAAAAACAAGTTGCTTCTAATGTAACACCCTGTTCTGTTTCATCCTTGATAAAACAAATGCTAATTCTGTTTTTAAACTGCCAGTACACAGGGAAGTGATCCGCATCCCCTATACCTCTGAGAGAATTTCGTCCTCTACATATTCCAGTTCAACGTAAAATATCGTGCAATTGCCAAACCTCGTATTTAAAATATGTGCTTATCATTCAACTCAGGGTAACATGAGCACACTGAAAACTGCATTCTAATTAATAAATCAGAGCCTTAACCACTGAAACATCATTCACACATATGAGAGAGTAATAGTGAGAGCCATTAAAAATAGTAACATGCTGTCACCCTTCCAGGAAATATGGAAATACGCCTTTTGGAGGGTTATTGGCCTACATTATTTATCAGTGTTTGGCTTTAATATATGGGTTTACTCAACATTGAATGAATATCATATTTCTCCTAGAAGATACGGCATTAATTTGTGATCTTGGGCAAACTGTCAATCGGATAACAAGCCCACTAGGGGGGCATGCAATCAATAATTTGTATCCAGTGATGTCTTCCCTTAGGTTGTTTTAGGAAAATATTGCTTTCCCACTTTCGCTCTTGCTCATAGCACAAAACAAGCAAACACACAAATTACAAGACAACAAAAACCAGATTTGGCCTGGCTTTATGTAATTTCAAAAAGCAAACTACAACTTTTACCAGTGTATTAGAGGCCGGCAGTCGATTCTTGTTCTGTCTTAAAACAAACACCCAATAAATGGAGTGAAATGAGAAGAGAACAAACAAAAATATCGGTGCTTAGAAAAATCATCGAAAATACGAAAGCGCACTAGAGCGGCTAGATTCCACTGTGGAATGGGGATGGGGCAGAAGTGCTTATGTGGGCTTCACTTCCTTTGGTCTTGGGTTTTGCCTCTCTCCACTCTGACCTCTAGTCTGTGTAACTTAACATTTCTGCTGTCTTAAGCTTTAGCCTATGCCATCATTCCTTCGCCTGCATTTATATTTCTCAGATAACTCATGTTCTTGTTGCCAGGACTGAGCTCTTAGCCTCTGCATGTCCAGCCTGGAATTTGAAGGTCCAGTCTGGTGTTGCTCCTATTGGCTGCCTGGTTACTTGCTCATTCTTCCTTACTTGAACCTAGGTGCTTGGACTCAGGCTACCTCTTAGTATGCTTTTCTCTAGCTTTACTCTGACTATTTTCCAGCTTGTAGTCCAATAACCCAATAGTCGTATTTCTCAGATGGGGTTTGTAGTAAGATTATTCTTTCCTTCTGGAACTAAACGAAATTGAGACATCTGTGCAAGGAGAAAAGGTCACAGTGATTTAGAGTCTTTGCTTGTAAAACCAGATTGGGTCACATGGTTTGGACCTGAGTCCACAACGTGTGGTGTCCTCCTTTCTCCCCTCCCATCCTCCTAGTCTAGGCATTCGGAATCACAGGAGGGTGAATTGAATTTGGAGTCAGGCAGCTTCATGCTGCAGCCCAGCCCTAAACCCAAACAAACATGGGCAGAAGGCACAAGTCAGGAAAGGAGACAACATAACATGCACAACCTTTGACAACTGTTACAGCACAACAGAGAAATGCAGTATCAGCCTCAGGCTCTCATCATCTCTGCTGTTTGAAATTAGATTCTTCCCATGTAACGGAATGTGTAAAGGCAACAATTTTTCCTTAGTACTCACCCCAGAGTGTAGGAAGTATGGGGAGAAATTCCTGTTTTATATGCCTAGGCCTGAATGCAGACAGAGATTAAGAATGATTTCTCACACCTTCCAGACAAATTTATTTGACCCCTCTGCCTTCTTACTGTCTAGCCATAAATGTGTTTGTTACTGTGGAATTACTTCCAACTTGAATTCCACCCAACCAAGGTTGGAGAGGAGAGACTCTCAAAGGGCTAGCAAGATTTCCTCCCAGAAGATTATAAATGAAAACAGGGTTGAGACAAAGCTTTTAAGTCTATCCTAGCCTCCATACATCACTCACGTGCACATAGCATAGGTATTTCATAAGTGCTGAACAAAAAGGAACTTGATATCTTGACTTTTAGTCAGTTTTTGTGGCAAGCAACAGAGACTTACTGAAGTCTCCAGTGAGGACCCGTGTGAAAGAATCCCAGGGAAATAATGCAGAGCAGGAACCCGAGTGAACTGGAGCTACAGAAGCAAGTGTTGTGGCAGATACAGGCTGTAGTTCAAATGCTTTTTGATGTGTGGTGCCTGGATCAGCAGCATTAGCATCACGTGGGAACTTGCCCTCCAGCTGCTATTGATACTCTGCCTGCAAAGGTTTGACAATCACTGCTCTCTGGTTGGCCACCGTTATTTAGTATGACTCAGCTCTTTTCTGTAGAGTTGTTTCTTTCCATTTTGAGAGGGGTTGCATTTTTATGATGACTGGGCTTTAGGAACTCAGGGGGGAAAATAAATCTATTTTGGTCCATCTAAACCACAGAGACTGACATTTCCAAGATCATAAAGGTACAGACATCTTATGAAAATGCTTTATAGAAAGTGATGCTTGTTGGTTGTTTTTCTCTGTCTTTTGTCCCCAAGGAGTGTAAATAGGATAGTTGAGAGGTGACAGTAACTGAACACTGCGCCTTGCAGCCTTGTAGCAGCAGGCCTCACTTCTCCCAGCGCAGAGGGCTGTCTCTGGGAGAGGAATTGCCTTTGATGCATAGGGAGGACTGTCCCTAGGGGGAAGAATATTCGACAGGTATATATTTTAGAAATGTTTTGCAGGTAAAATTTTCATCCATAAATGCATATTAACATTTCAAACATACGACCCTCCGGAATTCAAAGAAGTCGTCTCTGGAGAGATTCTCCCTCCTCATAGAGAGCTATATTTTTCCACGACAGAGAGAATGTGATTTTCTCCAAATGCTTTAACCATGCCCCTGACCTCCATTTCAATAGCAAACCTTTAATAAGCTGAGGGGATCAAATATGGGAAGACAATAAAGGTAGAGGAAAAATAGGCACTCTGGCTTACAAGTTCTGCCCTTATGACATAAAACAAAGTGCTGGCCTCCAGATTTGCATGGAATCGTTCAGAAAGCTTGGAAACAAATAAGGATTATTATAAAGCAGAAGTCAAGAGTCCTAGCAAAGCTTCAGCAACATGCCCGCTTCATTTTCTCTGAGTACTTTATAAATAACAGACCCATCCAGCATAGACTGCTCCATGATGGCTGTGAAACAACTGAAAAGAATGTGGTTTCTAATAACTAATATTCAGGAAAAATAGTGGGATAAGGAAGGGATGCAGCCCAGGTACAGAAATCTTGTGGGAAATCAAGTTTGCAACGTACCTAAGCCACTTTGAGTCTTGCTTTTGCTGAAAACTCCCTCACCCTGGGTTGGGATAGCAAGTGCTTATTGTAACTTCCTAAAATCCATGCTAAAACTCCCCAGTATGGAGTGTATCTGGCTCAACCACTTTTCCCTTTTCATTTGCTAATATCCTTCTTCTGTGATGTAATTAGGGGCATTGGCTCCTTTGTTATCTGTGAAAGGTAATCACCTATAGCAAACCTATGCATAGTAAATAAGGACCATCATGTAATGTGACCAGAAATAAAATAAAGGCCTGTCATGGTAGAGGCCGTGGCTTTTTGCTCCCCTTGAGAGAAAAGCCATGCTGTCCTTTTTTCCTCCACCAGATTCGGTAGTCTGTGTGAATGTTTTATTTCATCCATAATGATGGGGACACTGCTGGCTTGTGTCTGCATCACATGAGGTCTCTCTGTATTGTTTCTTACAATAGAAACATTAGTTTCCTGCATGTGGAACTAAAATCATCTCTAAAAACAACTTTCTTATCTGATATGTGTTAGAGTCTTCTTCAACATAAATCAAGTGACCACGTATGTATGGGTTTGTTGCTGGAATCTATATTCTATATCATTAATCTACCAGTTTTGCTCTAATCCCACAAAGTTTTAATTAGTATCTTTCAATATCTTTCTTTTAAAATAGAGTATAAGTTATCCTTGGACCTTTGAATTTCTCATATATTTTAGAATCAACTTTTAATTTTCTTAGTAAAAAAGATTTGCTAAGATTTGATTAAAATTGTATTGAGTATATAGATCAATTTTGAGATTATTGACACCATTAAACCTTCCAATTCATGAGAATAACCCTTATTAATGTAATTCAGGCTTGTTCAAAGAAACCATGAACCTCTTTCATTAAATTCAACCTATATGCAGTTGACCCTTGAACAACACAGGTTTGATTTTTGTCAATAAATATGATAGTACTATAAATGTATTTTTCTTCCATATGATTTTCTTAATAACAATCTTGTTTCTATGCTTACTTTATTGTAAGAATGCAGTATATAATACACATAACATTCAAAATGTGTTTTAATAGACTGTTTACATTATCAATAAAACTTCCAGCCAACAGTAAGCTATTAGTGGTTAAGATTTGGGGGAGTCAAAATTTCTACATAGATTTTCCACTTCATGGTGGGTTCAGTGCTGCTAATCACCACAATATTCATGAGTCAACTGTATCCTGTTTTTACGGTAATTTTAAATAGTATTTATTTCATTCTACTATAATTTATTGCTGGTATGAAGGATGATTGATATATTTTAACCTTTGATTGAGTGGTCTTGCCAAATTTGCATCCATAGACCAAAAGAATATTCAATATTACATATACATCAATGGTATTTTAAATGAATAATGTTAGTTTTATTTCTTATTTTCAACATTTCATGTTTCTTCTTCTTGTCCTATTACACTGTCATGGAATTTTGATTGCTGTTACACTGACAATGAATAAGTTTGTTAAAAGACAAACTCACATTTTTTCTCTAACCTATCAGACATCTGAAATTGCAGGGGAAACTGCCCAAAATCCAGGATAGACCATTTCCCTCCCTCCTCCAAGATGGGAAGGGCACCTGTGTCTGTCCCTGATGGCAGAACACAGGTAGAAGATCCAGTGTTCTTCTTACACACAAAAGTGTAAGAAGAATTATGTTAACATATTGTTAAAGACTTAATGTGGGTTGGTATGACAAGGAGTTTATATTCACTTGCAGGCTCTTTTCAAAATACCCCATCTGGTGATCATGAGAAAGATTCAAGGCAGGGCAAGGGGCTGGAGAAAGACTCCCTAAGTTTTACAGGTGTGAAGGAGGAAATTGATTCCACTTTGAGAAATAGAGGAAGGTCTGCCACCTAATACTTCCTTTAAAAGACTTTAAGCTTCTATAGTCAGGACAAAAAACTTGTTACTCCTAGTCACAGGCAAAGACCTGTGTGTAGAGACTTGTTGCTGGGTGAGAAAGTCAGCCATTGAATCCAGCCCACATCCCCAAAGCAAAGAGAATCTTTGAAGAAATTTGAAGCATATCAATGCCTGGGTATAAATAATATTTACCCCAGTTTTTCTGTTTTACATAAGATAGCTTGCATTCAATTTAAAAATAAAATACATACAAAAAATCAAATGAAACCGAGGCATTATCAAGAGACAGTGTAATTGATAGAATGAGAATCAGAGATGACTCATGTTGGAATTTTAAGACAAGGTTTTAAAAAGGCTATGATTAAAGGAACTACTTGAGAAGGAAGGTAACAGATGAGAAATTGTAGCCAAGGTGTGGAAATTCTAATAAAATGGCAAATAGACATTTTAGAACTAGAAAATATAATAGTAGAGATGAAGAAATCCTTTAATCAGCTCATCCACAAACACAGCCAAGTTGAGAAAAAAATAAAAAATGAGCACTCTTCAATACAAATTATACAACTGAAAGGCAAATTAAAATAAAAAACAGTGTCCAAGAGCAGTGGCTTATCAGTGCTCAACATCTCTCCAATCTGTATAAATTCTGGGAATTTTTCAGATCCAACTCAGTTTCTTCTTTACCTGGATAACTGAAGTTTCACTCTATACAAGTGCAGCATAGTACCAAGCCAGGAACTGTGTAGATTTGTGAAGCCCTTCTTTTCTGTATCTCTACTTCTCAAAACTGTACCCTGCAACTTCCAGTGGACACAGCCTTCCTAATCATTGCTTTCCATCTCCTCCTTCCCTGAGCCAACAGGGCTCTGTTTGGGTTGCCCTCCCTCTCAGGAGAGTAGGGCTTGTATTATTTGTGCCTCTTCCCTTGGTCTTTACAATTGTACACCACCTGCTGTCCAATCTCTAAAAATAATTGTTTTATAGATTTTGTCTTATTTTCAATTTGTTTATGCTTGGCCAGTCTTTGCCGTGACATTTCTTGCAAGAGTAGACCATACCGTACTTTTTTGTTTGGACTTCTGTATCACACTGAGGATAAAGAGCTCTGGAAGGGAAGTGAGGAGTCCTTGGATATGGTCACAACTTCCCGCATCAACCTAACATAAGGACTTTGAGCAAACAGGATACCATGTCTACAAGTTGGTCTCATCTCTGAGTTGAGAGAGTTGTACTTAATTGCTTCCAACTCTCTCTCTTCCTAGCATGAGCATTCTGGATCTATGGAAAAGAACAATTTGCCAGATCTTTAGATGGATATGCTGACCTTCTTACAGTTTACCTGAAAGTTGATTTTTAACATCACTCTTTATAGCAAGACAAAAAACTAGAGTCTCACATTGCTGTCCCGCTGCAATACTGCTCACACTAATAGGAATTACACACCAGCATCTCAGAGATGATGGAGCTGTCAGCCTCCTTTATGAACCGTGACAGGTATCCAAGGAACAGTGGATTTCAAAGTAAACATCCAGCATTCAGCATAGAGTCAATAAGGATCATTTTTAAACTATTTCTACTACTTCCCCCATCTCCCTCCAAAGTCAAAACACCCATGAAATTCATTCGCCTCTTAAGCACCTGTTGACTGACTTCGTTGAGATGGAGGTAATAGTCGAATGAGAGGGATAGTTACGCTGAAAATATGATCCAAATGGTCGATAATCTTCCTCTTTGGTTTTGGATTCCTGCTAACCAGATAATTGCAGATTAAAGGGCTCACTCTGTCCTTTTGAAGTCACAGCACAGGCATTAAAGTGTTTCTGTTGATTATCAGCAGGAGCCTGAGACGAAATCTTCTCTCATGTAGGCTATTCTCCCGAGATGGCATTTTCCGGTGTCCTGGCAAACCGAGCATCTTCGAGTGCTCAGACCTTCTGCACCTCAGCTGGCCCACATCGGAACTTGTGCCTCTTGCTAAGCCATCATCCAAGCTGTAGGGAAATTGTCAAGGTAATATTTTAAATAAACAATCCGTGGGAGCATTGTTTCTAAAAAGCATGCTTTGTAGAGCACGTGTTGGAAGTTCCTCTCACCCCTGTTAGGTTATCTATTGATGTCAGATTCACAGAATAAAAAAAAATGGAAGAAACTTTAGAGATAATCTTGTTCTACTCTATCACTTTGCAAAAATATCATAGTGCTACTATGGCAATACTGTCATTCCTAAGGGAGAAAGGCGTGTGCATACATTTTAAACAGAAGAGTAAAACAAAAATGTTTTCTAGTTAACTCTCTGCTAAAATTCAATTAACAAGACTCTCTTTCCTTCCCAGGTTGTTCCAACTCTATTTACTTTAATTGTATATAAAAATCATAGAACACATCTCAGGAGAATTTATTTTAATTAATTAATTATTAATTAATTAATCTTGCAAAAGAGAGTAGTCTGGAAGCGAATTGCTGAGATGAATGAACAGTAACTGTGATGAGCATGTGAGTGCGCCTGAGAATTCCCGACCTTCGCGTGGAAGGGGTCACTGGGTAAGCGCCTCTCTCTATGTCATCGTCCGACCCCCGACCCTCATGGCAATGGAGGTGAGGCCTGACATTTTTACATGGAAAGCCCTCCTGTTCTTGCCTGTTTCTGGTGAACTGATGAATAATTGTTTTCAGTTCTGAGGAAGCTGGGTTACTCTGGACACCTCTGACACAAAGAGCTCCAGGGAAGAATCTTCCGGGAGAGAAGTAGACAAAATTTTGCCTGTCCTCCATAAGCAAAACTTACAGTTTAGGATGATTTTGGATGTAACAACTATAAGAATGCCAGGAGGCATTCTCTATTACTTATATGCATCTTAAGTGTTAGAACTGGTTTGCATATACTTGTTTGGAAATACATCTACTGTTCCTCCTTCTCCGGAAAAATGTACTGCATTTTAGCATATTTCATTGAAGAGCTAAAAATGCTTTAAAGTTATGTATGCTTAGGTAAAAATAAGTAAAAAACAACCTTTGAAGCAGGAGGCTACAGATTTATGTAACCCTAAGTTCATTACTGGCTAAAAATATAACAATTATTATGAAAAATAATACCAGAGATAATGACAATGAATATTATTAAGCACTTATATGCCAACTGCTTTACCGAGTGTTTTACTTGCCTTATCTAATTAAATATTCATAAAAGTCCAATTTGGCGGTATGGCCTGGGTCAGAAACTCTTAAATGGCTAAACAGGGATTTGAACCCAACTCTGGCAAATTGAAGAATGATTTGATGTTGATACTTTGACAGTTCTGGGCAGGAGGAGGAATGAGTACAGTCTCATTGAAAGTCACAGTAAAACCTTGATTTCAGCACTGATTTTAGTGAGGGTTGTATTCACATATTTATATATACACTTTAGTGTCTATGGGTTATGAAGCTCAGAAAATGAGGACATCCCAGAAAACAGGTCTCCGGGGTCAAGACTTGGCATTCGGATTTCTGACTGAACTATAGGATGTTCAAACCTCTCTGCCAGACAACTCCCTTTTGACTGTACAGGCTCCAGAGCATAAATTAGTTCAGCAAGTGTCTGCATTAAATTTCCCTACACACTTTGTCACTCCTAATTGCCTTGATTTTAATGAATGCAGGGAAGGAATTCTACGTATTTGGTGACATACCCTTAATTCGAGCCTAACAAGGTTTTTCACCTGGCACTCTTTGAGAGTCGGTAATTCAAACCTAGTATCCAGTGTTTCAGAAAACACTGTAGCAGGGTCTTGCCCTCTATGCAAAATTTGTTAAAATTGTCTCTGTGTGAAGAATTTCTATTGCCCTGTTGGAGTCACAGGTAGTCTTGCCCACTTCTGTGCTTGCTCATTTTCTTCCCTTGAATATTTATGCTCCTTTTGCCCACTGATTTTGAAAGAGGGGTATGGAAATTGATTGGCAGCATGGGCAAATAGCTGACGGGAGAACCTGAGCTCTGAATGAGAATGAGTCAGTAATGACAGAGCTGTGCCCAGTGTGACTAATGCATATGGAGCAAGGAAGCGCTGGGGTTCTCCAGTGCTGATGGCAGCAGGCAGGGAGGAGTGCTTTCTTCACCGTGGGGACTCGAGGAAGTTCGTCCTTCTTAGTATTCAGTTGAATGTACTATGTCAAACCTTTAATTTCAAGATGGCGTAGTTCTCTGGAACTCTCAGGAGCGTTTATTCATTGGAGGATTTCTGGCCTTGGGGTTGCTAACAGTCTGGATTAGAAGGCTTAGCCTGACTTAGTGATTACAGGGCTTTATCTCCCAGGGTGAGCAAGGAATTATTTCTTCTATTGAAAAGCCAGTTGCTTTATACCTACTTTCTGTCACTCTCTATCTTTTTCCGTAGGGTTTGAAAACACAGAGACCAATTATTCTAACTCATTCAGTTCTGAACCTGGTGTCCACAGTATGTGAAAAGTAAAAGAAAAACAAAACAAAAAACAGTCCATTTATCAGTAATGTATTTTATATTAAGAGAACCAAAACAAAAACAAACAAACAAACAAACAAACTTGTGTTATAGATTTTTCTCCCCATAGCCTGATGTTAAATTGAGGAATCAGAATATTTGTAGAGTATTTTTTCTACTTTCCAATCATTTTCTCATGTTAAACATTCCATAAATATTTGTCAAATGATGGAATGAAAACAATGCATGCATTTATATATAAATCTGGGTTCTCTGAAGCTCCCAGGAAATAAATCGAGGCAGGCAAAGTAAGCATTTCTTTGTCTACATATGGGTGAGGAACAAAGCACAGGGTGAACCTGTCCATGTGGGGATATAGGGGAAGAAAACACAGAACTGGGATCAGCTCTGCCACAGCACGTGGGGGATGTGGAAGGCACTAATCTATCCAGTTGAAGGGTTGAGATAGATTTTAGCAGCACAGGGGTTTGGCCTAGATGCTCTTAGGAGAAACTTCGCAGTACTTATATCTCCTCACTTGAAAAGCAGTGCTCACCCTGGCTGGTGTGGCTCAGTGGACTGAGTGCCAGCCTGTGAAACAAAAGGTCACTGGTTCTCAGTCAAGGCACATGCTTGGGTTGTGTGACAGGTTCCCAGTAGGGGGCACACGAGAGACAACCACACATTGATGTTTCTCTCCCTCTCCTCCTTCTTTCCCCTCTCTCTAAATGTAAATGAATAAAATATTCCAAAAGGGGGAGAGAGAGAGAGAGAGAGAGAGAGAGAGATCAGCAAATCAGTGCTGAAAGGGATGAGAAGCCAGCAGGAGAGAGACAGAAACCAGATGTACAAGGAGACAGAGGTGCAGAGCAACAGGAAGGGTAAGTCCCAGAGGAGAACTGATAGGAGGAGATGGGAGACTTGGCCAAAATGTAGGTACTGAGCATGTGGGGCTGGAGAAGACACAGCTCCTGACCCGCCTCCTTTCAGCCCAGTGGTTGGGAACCCTCTACTACACTATCAGCTCCGACAGCAGCCTTCACTCCATTCATCGCTGCTCTTGGAGAAGAAGCCTCTAGTTTCTGTTGTTTATCTTGCCAAAGGATAGACACTCTGGGATGTTCGTTGACATGAAAAAGTGATAATGCCATTATTTATACTTTGTTTTTCTCTTGGGTAATTTTTAAAAAACTACCAGGGAGTTTGGGCTAACTTATCCTTTGTTGTAGACAATTGGCTGGGGCTTTCTCCCCACCTCCTGGCTACCTGGCATCACTTCCATGTTCTTTAGCCTTTCTAGGCTTTTCGGAGGAAATAAAGAATTTGGGATTGGAACTACTTACTTTCAGAGACTCCTGGTCTTTACTCTGTACCTCCAAAGTCATGTCCACAATATGTGTATGCTTTGAATGTCCTCTTCTTACTGCTTGCTTCCCTGTCTACTGGATTTATTAAACTTTGTTTCTGATCCTCCTCCTCCTTGGTATTATAATCTCAGCACCCATTTCTGTGGCAGCCATTTTAGAGACATGCAATGTCTTCCTCCAGTTCCAGGGATACTTGTCTCACTGTGTGCTTTATGGTCTGGCCATGCCAGAATACAAGAGTTATTCAAAATCCCTTGTAGGACTAGGACCCACAACTTAAAAACACAGCATCAAGTGTCCAAAGTATCCTGAGAAAATATGACCTGAAGATAGAATGCAAGGCTCTCAATTCACAGGGCAAGATTCTAAACCAAAACACAATAAAATTTGCCCACTGATGACTGTGCTTTATTCATAAGTAGCATTAAGGCACAAGGTCAAGCCCTGAGCATAATTTTGAAGTAGGCAAAATTGGTCCTTTCATCTTAACCCAGCAGAGTGGGAAAGGCCATTTAGCTTTGTGCTCTATATCATAGACTGCTAATTTCAGAGCCTGTGACAAATGAGACTTTGGACAGAACATAGTCAGACATGGCTGGGCAGGCAGACATGGGTCTCCTGAGTAAAAAGAGTGTTTGCTCATGGAAAGAATTCATTGAGCAGTGTACTGTCGGAGTCAAGTTTCAATGCTGTTGGGGTTGATTGGGTCTCTGGCTGATACCTGGTCTCCTGGGGAGGACACCTTGACACTTTCCGGACAACTTCTTGCAGGTTTCTGTCATATTGTTTTCATAAGCATTGATACAATCTAAAGAGGAGTGTCCTTAAGGTTTGAGCTCCCAGATTTGAATTCTAGGTCTGACAAATTCAAGCTGTGTCACATCGTGCAAACTGATTCTTGGGTTTTTTTGTCTCACTCTTCTCATTTCCAACCTGAGGACAGTAGTTTCCTGTTGGATGATTGCAAGTGTTATCATTAACGACACATCAAACGTTTATAAGATGGCAGTTGCCATTATTAATCATGGTCATTATCATCATTATTTATTCTCCTGGCTTGTCCAAACTCTTTAAGCAAATAAGAAAGTTTTCTAAACACCAGTTTTTGGGTCTTTCTTCCAAAAGAAATATGATAGCAGAACTTATGGGGTTTTAAATTCTTCTTTCTCCTTTTCATAGTTAGGTGTTTAGGGACCAGCCCTTACCACTAAAAGTTATTTACCTCTAGCAGCCATAGGACATATCCTGGTTCCTTTGAATGTATACAGTAAGAGTCTCAGTTGATTAACCACCTGAATTATTGTGAGTCATTTCATGGGATTCAAACATTTATTGAGCTACTTATAGCTGCTTTTAAATTTTATTTAAAAAAGTATTTATAAATGTTCTAGTGTGCTCCAAGTAGTTTAAAGTCGGGTTTCCAATTAAATGAGTTTATAAGCCCTTTCATATATAACTTTATTTCACCCAATTGTGGACAGCACCGTCCCCCTAACCCTTAATGAAATCTCATTATAGATTCTCCCTTTAGTCTCACTCTCTGAGGAACTAACTGAGGCAATTCCATTTTGAAACGGATTACAAACTATTTACTTAGATATGTTTTTTCATTCAGTCCTCACATATTTAAGAGCACTTTCTTTCACTCTATTTAACTCTGGTCTTGGCTCTCTGTCCTAATCTAAAGAACATAGTGTGAGTCCGAAAGTGGTTCAGCTGCATTGCTATCCATCATCCAAAGTAGAGACAAACATGGGGTTTCAGGAAGTGTTATTATTGCTTATGTTGTTATGTGAGCACTTTATTCTCATCAGCTGCCCTGTTTTGAGCACTCACCAAGCCCCAGTCTCTGTGCTCGATGTTGCAGTTGTCCTCACACCTACCCTAAGTTACGCTTTGCTCGAAACCAGAAATCTGAGTCACAGAGAGATCATGAGGATACTATGCCCAAGGTTACATACACAACACGCAGGAACACTGGGATCTAAACCATGGCCTTAGTACCCATGCTCTGCAAGAAGGTCAGAGATTATTGAGAACTTTTTAGAGTCAAAATGCAGTCCTGTTCTTCACACCTCCACTACTTATTTCTCCCGTCTTGTCCTCTCAGTATTGTGCAATACCTTCACGGCCTCATGCTCTGGAGACAGGATGGGTTGCATTAAGGAGAGGAGTGGGAGCAGAAGAGAGAGGGAAGAGGGAAAGGGTGCATGGGGCACAAAGGCAGTACCAAATTTCAGGAAGAAAGTGAAAAATATGTATTATCTTCCAGTGATCCCTTCTCTGACTTTCTCTTGTGGGTTTTACCATTTTTTGTTTTTGTTTTTTTGCCTGAAACATATTCTTTATCCTTCAATACTTGAACATTTTTAATCTCAATTTTCATAAACCAACTACCCACTGTGAGTTTAACTGATAATAGCTTAAAAGGTTCTTTCTCCCCCAAGGGACATTTTCCTTTTAATAGAAGACATTTTGCAGGCTAACAATACTTAAGGATCAAAAGCAATGAATATTTTATGGTGAGTTTCTGGCACCAAGATAATTTGTGAGGAGGATATCTCTGGACCGATGGCCAGGATACACAGATCTTTCTCTTAGTATGTTCTTGGCCATATGGTTTGGAGCCCAGACCATAAATAAAGAAATACTATTTGAAGGAAAAGGGGGAGGAAAGAATGGAAAGGAAAGGTAAAGTCTGACAAGATTTAGATGGAGTGGTTTGGCCTCCTTTCCTGGAGGTTCTCTAAGATCCACAACTAACTAAGTCACTCTATCCTTGTTGGCAAGGTGGGCCCTTCACAAATATCTCAAACCAGCCCTACTCTTAAACTGTCTTGGAATCCTGAAATGGCCTGGAGAACTGCATTTCAGAATCACAGATGACACGCAGCCGGTCCTTATGCCCTAGACCCTTAGCTTGTTATGAGCATATGCATTGTGTCTTTGGGAACCAGGCAGATTTGGATCCTAATTGAACCACCTACTAGTTAAGTAAATTTGAGTACGTTATTTGTTCTTTTTAGCCTCACATTTCTGATCACTGTAATGTGGACAATGATTTATGCAGTATAGGGTTATTGAAAGAATCAAGAACAACTATGATAGGGATTAATACTACTAACCCTAACTGTGTACTAGGCGTAGTGCCAACCACTTTGCAAAGAGCAGCAACTTCCGAGAGGAGGAAGCTTGAGTGCAAATGTGTTGAAGAGCTTTTTCCAGGTCATACACCTAGGAGGGGGCTTTACTGTGATATACCCAGGTCTGTGCAGCTACAGATCCTATGCTGGTGGCCCAGAGTCTAGCACATATTACAGACTTGGCCAATGGCTACTACTCTTCACTACTCAAGCCCCAGCCTATTCTCTTAATCAGGTCTGCTTAGCTCAGCTGTCTGGCCTTAGGCAACGTTCACGTGCCGTCTTTTGGTAGAACTCTCTGCTTCTGATCAACTGCCATGTCAGACCTCTGCCTACTACCAATGCCAGACAATGGACGTTTTTGATACCCTACCTGCCTATCCAGGCTTCTCCTTGCCACTCATCGTTTGGGACTTCTTTCCCCCCAACTGGTGTGAGTCATCATGGGTTTATAATGATCCTGCTATTGATTGTGCCTCATCCTAAGCACAGAACGGCTTGCATTCACCCAGCAGCTCCCACACCACCTTTGTTCACAAACACGGAGAGTCACGCTGTGCATACAGCACGGAGCCAGGAATTGAAGGTGCGCAAGTGCTTGGAGCACGGTCTCTTGCTGCTAAGTCAAGATAATCTGGTCAAGGAGGCATGAAAACACATCTCACTAGGAACCCAAATGATCCCAGAAAATATCTCAAAGGAGGTGAGAAATTATTTTGATCTTGAAGACTATGTCTTAACAAATGTAAATGAAGTCATTGAGCAAGAAACTCATCTCTCCCCCTGGTTTTGGTGGGAAAGTTTAGCAACCACCTAAGAAGAACATTATTGCCCAGCGAAGAATGCTTTTCTCCTAACAGATTTTGTTTTCAGGGGGAAAGAAAATGAGTCAGTCAAAATCCCAAATCCAAGTTTGGAGACAAGAACATGGACTTGGAAACAGGACAGTTTTTGAAAGTTCCAAGAAGTTTTCACAAAAATAAATCTATTTTCTTTTACGCATAACACAATCAACTGTTTCTTCAATGTATACAATTCTATTCCAGGCTCTGTAAATACTCATGGATAAATAAATAAAGTGAAGTAAACTGGTATTTAGACAAACAATATATTTTAATGAAAGCCTTCAAAGTGAGATTAAGCCAATGCACAGTTTCTTTGAACGAGCATGTATTAACTGAAGCCAGCACACATTTGCCTTTGCAGAAACTGATACTGGAGCAGATACAGTTATAATCAAAGCCAGAGCTCTCGCTTGATTTTTTCATCTCAACCCATGCATCCTAATTAAAGCCATATGATTGAACTTCAGCTATTAATTTTACATAACCCGATATACACGCACTGCTGAATAAATCTAGGGTCCTTCAACCAAATTAGAGAAGTTAACTGTAACGGATATATTTGTTGGCTGGGGTTTAACGTATAATTTACTTAAACCAATATTAGAATTGAAACCAATGTATCTGTATTTCAACCACATACACTTTCCCAGCATATGTGATTGTTACATAAATAGATACGTATTCCTCTAGACCACTTCATATTCATGAAACCAATGAATTAGCTGCATTCAGCAGATGTGACAGAATAATCACTCTGCCTTCCATTTCCCTTTCCCCCCTTTAAACATAAACTTTAAAAAATACTTATGTGAAACCGGTCAGCTAGGCAACCAGGAGAGGTGTATTATGAGGCGAAATTAATGAGGGCACTGCTGTCTGTTGAGAGGAATGCAGGGCTGGGAGTTGGTGGTTGCAGATTCTGTTCCAATTTTGCAACTAACTTGTATGTTCTTGGATAAATCACTTAACTCATCTGGGCCTCATTTTTCTTATTAGTAATAATGGAGATAATACTTCCCTAATCACACAGGGCTGTTACAAGAGTGAAAAGAGATAAATATGTAAACTTACTTTGAAGTGGTATTTTAATCATTGCACAGATAATAGGCATTATTGTTATTGATAATTCCCATGTCCTCGGGTTCAATAAATGACTGATACCAGTGGCCAAATAAAATCATACCTAGAAATAGTCATACCAGATTCCATTGAATGTTGTTCCTTTATCTGTGGCCGTTTAGGCTACAACTATGTTCTGAATGGCTGGCCAAGTGCACCGGCATCTTTTCCTTATATTAGGTCTCATTACATTTCTCCTTGGCTTTTTCAACAGGCAAGAGTCTCACAGCCAAGAAAATAGAACAACTGAGGCTTGGTATCTATTATCAGTCACCCTTTATGTGATCCAAATGGGGGAAGAAAATGTAGCAGGATTTTTTTTTTTCCCTGAAGAAAAAAAGAGAATACATTTCAGCAAGCCCTAAATAAATGATGAGTATGTTCTTCAAGGGAGAGATACTAAGACATGCCTCATCTGTATTGGACAATGCATGATAACCAGGAAAGAGATGTTGATCTTTCATGTATGGGATAACACCAGGAAAAAATATCTCACAGGAGTTGAACTAAAGACCCAGTTCCTCACAGGTGATGGGTGTCTGCAGATTTCAGCCTGACTTTGCTGCAGGAACTTTTCACCTCTGCATTTCAATGACTTTATTAGTTGAAGAAAGAGGAGAAGAACTATTCAACACAATTTGTGAAACTTACGATTTGACATATTTTTCAGCAGTGTGGCTCGTCTTCTCCTTTCCAGGATTCTCTCTCTCTGAGATAACTTCCCAGTAACAGCTGCTATGGGCAACATTCCCATTATCTAGCCCACTAACTTAAAAATTTTTGTTTTTCATAACAAATTATGTTTTAAAATGTGTTTTGCATGGTGACAGTTTACATGTACATATGTACACATCTATGCAATAGGAAAAAAGATGATTTCTAGAAAATTTCTCATTATGTGACACCCCATGAATTTTTTATTTGGTTCTATTCTATATGACTGTATCATATTTTATTAAACATTTTTGGTTGTTAACCAACTGATGTCATGACTCACTAATGAGAAGGCATCCACAGTGCAAGGAACATTGACGTAGACAAGAGTTTTCTACTAAAAACACTTCACAAGTCTCCTGAAAGATGAGAGGTTTATGTATTTCTACGAGCATGTTGACTGATTCCTGCTGTATGCCCAGGAATATTTGTTTTCAAGCTGATACTCTAAAAGAGTTGAAAGTTTATGCTATTTAGGGCCTGATTTAACCAGCTTTAAAACCTGTCTTTTTGAGAAATGATTCATAAAATTTTTGAGCTTCAGCATCTTCATTTATAAGCAAGGAAAAATCATGCCTACACCAATGGCTTTTGTGAGGGTTAATGTGATAGCATGTTTGTGAATGTGCATGAAGTGTGTTCATTAAATACTGGTTTTCTTCTTTCTCTTTAACCCTTTCTTTTTACTTTTTTAAAATCTCTTCCTTCTTTAGAAAGCGGAGTTGCAGTTACCTAAGGACTGAACCTGGAATGGTTAGAATAGAAGGATTAATGCTCATAGAATATGTTGATTTCACTTGCCAAGAAGTAAAGCCAACTTTCCGCGAAGGATGCTGTCCATTAGAAACTGAAAGAAACAAAGAAAAATATTCTCAGCCACTGACCCAAGAAAAATCTTGCTAGCAAATCTGGCAGAGAAAAGAGCAAATGATATATGTGGCTTTGGACAGCTCCAATGCTGAGAAGTTACAGGATCTCCTGTTTGTTTTGTATTTCATACTTGCTCATCTTTCTAGAATAATGGGACCTCAAATTGAGAGCAATTATCTTTAAACCATACTAATCCAAGCAGCATGATTCCCAGAGATTGTAGCCTGGGTTAGCCCCAGGAAAACATGAGCTATTTGTTTTCCTACAACTCTTTTCCTTTTCTCTCCCTCTCTGTTTTTGTCCTTTCCGAGACTCACACGTTCTCTCGCTGCCTGGAATGCTTAATCAGACATCTCTCACTGCTCACAGAGGGTCCAAATTCATCTCTCCTCCACGTCTCCCATCGCAATGACAATTTTCTCAAGATTCTCTTTAAGGATGAAAAGCAATGATCTAAGTCAGTTTGCTCAATGTAGCAGATATGAAAATGATGAGAAATAGGTTAGTAGTGTGTCCGTTCTTGATTCTGGGGAGAATAAAAACCAAGCTTAACAGTTCTCAAACTTTTGCTTGCTCCTAAATCAGCTTGTGCCATTCTAGACTTTGCTTGAAGTTTGATTCAGTAAACTGGGGAGAGGGCTGAGGATTTGCCTTTTTTACGTAATTTTACAAGCTCTTTCATGTTACTTTAATTTTATCTTTGACCAATACTTTGGGAATTTCTGCCTTATTCAAAGGGGTGCTTTACAAATTAAAAAAATGGGTGGGGAAATACTTAGGTGTAAGAATTTTTTTTCTTAAAATTTTACTAAAGAATTTAGTGATTTCTTACATAAAGAATTGATCACAAAATTTTTGCCCGAACTCCAGCCTATGTTTAGGCTACCGCCATTCTCATGTGGATAACAAAACCATGTCTGCATAGTGTGTGCATTTTAAGAGAGTCCCCAGTAGGTATTTTGCTGTGGGACCATGTGTTATACAGGACTAGCTCCGTTTTGTGCTTTTCACAATGTCTGAGGGACAGGGCATTATTTTTTAATTTGGTTCCCCAATAACATCAACCAATTGTAATGTTAGAAGCATTCTGAGCCAGAGCAATCCATGCATTCTTCTGAATGAGAAAGCCAAATCAAGGGAAAATGAGTATAAAGTTATACAAAGCAGTTTTGTATTTATTTTTTCATGTGTTTATTACAAGCCATCAAGGTAGAAAGAATATGCAACATAATGCCTGCCTATAGTATATAAAACTCAGAGAATATACTTAATATTTTTGTAGTATTACTCCTAATCAGTAGCAGAATTAGAAATTAAATCATATCACTTAATGCAAACTCAGGGCTCTATTGACTACAGTGCTTTGTATAGCTGTGTAGAGTATGAACTTTTCTAAACAGAGTTCTTGGGAGAAGCAGCAAGGGTGATATAGCAAATGTGTATTGCATGGTGGCTTTCAACATTGATTTAGCGAGTCAGCAATTTAGTTTGGGCTCAGTTGGCTGTTTTCCAGTTATAGCTCATCTGACTTGTGTCGTGATCTGATGCTGGTCATCTAACAGCTCTGCTTTTAGGTATTGGCTTACTTTTAGCCCCAAAGAAGTGAGTAGGACACATGACTCTTATCAACTGGACCAGTCCAGGACTGTTTATATAGAAGATAGTTCTGAGCAAGAGAGAAGAAGCTCCAGTCCCTCTTGCAGCACATGCTCAGAACTAGCACAACATTCCTTTGGCCACATAAAGTAACAAGATAAGACTGTGATAAGGAGCAGAGCAATGGACAAAGGATGAAGAAATAGTACCCCCTACTCCCTTGGTGGAAGGAGTAAGTTATATTGCAAAAGAGTAACGAAAGAATTGGAGCGATCTGTGCAACCCAGGACAGTTGATTTTAAAACGTTAGATACATTAGCAAAGGATGCACACACAGCTAAAAATATTGAGGGTTTTCTGTTTTATTTGTTTTATTATTTATGCTTCTATTTAAAAAAATTTTACATTGAAAAATGCATGTAAAATCTAGACCGTACAATCCTTGTGGATAATTTAAATAATGAGAAATCAATAAAGTCCAAGAAAACTCTGGAGCATGGCTAGAAAATCTTCCTGATTATGTAGATGCTCATTATCTTTCTGCATATTCATATAATGAACTGATACTAAATAGACTTTTGTGCTCCACTGTTCATGTGGATGTTCTGATTGTTAGGGTTGTGATATCCCTGAATGGATTATGTGTAGTGTGGGCAAGTATGGATTGGTAGATCTGTACCATCTCTCAGAATTGTTTTAATCTTTTTGAAGAATTAGAGAAGTCTATTTAAATAAGTCTCTAAAATAGAAAGACTTGATAACTCTGCCAATTATAAGTTGAGTAATTTATATCAATTACTTCATATGTGTTAGCCTTTTTGCATCTGAAGAATGAAAGTAAACTTACTTTATCAGGTTGTTGTAGAATAAAATTAGATTATATACAAAATGATTTTGTAATCTATAAATGGTTATAAAGTAATGCATCAACTTGATTTGACTTTATTCCCATCAAAGAGTGGTATTTTTCTATAGATCTTTAAGATCGTTGTAGAATTATAGCGATAGGGTGGCAGCTTAAAATACTTTTTGTACATTTTGCTTGATAACAAAGTCAGATTGTACACTTGCTGGTGATGGGTGTTTCACTTTCCTCAAATTCATTTTTGAACCTGCTGTCCCAACCTAAAGCCTCTTTGCTTGTACCTCCTTAATCAAGATCTACCTACGTGAATTAATCAAGATCTCTAACACGGGGCTCCAAAACATTTCCACTTGAGGAGAGTTGCTTCCAAATCCACTCCCACAAGGGAAGCTTAACGGAATTGACTGGAGATGAGTCCCATGAAAGTGGCTGTCTTTGGATCAGAATTTTCCTTAATTTTCTCCTCTTTACAGAAGTAAAGCTCACCGTCACTCTCTGCAACCACAATTAAGTAGATAAGACACCTAAGGTTCCTCTAGATGAGGAGGGTTTAGGGACCAGTGCTCTATCATGCTGGTTTCCACTCCATATGGAAGGGATTCTTGAGGAATAGGAGTCTAGTTTAAGTGTATCTTTTGTATTGGCTTATACATTCAATTGGCAAATTTGCCCCAAAAGTGAATTTGGTGACTGATATATAAGAAATAGGCTTCAGAAACTGATCAACACTAACAGCCTAGTCTTATATCAAGTTCTCATTTACTGTTTCATCATCCAAATTCCTCAATATTTCCCCCCCTTCATTCTTACTTGTCTGTTGAGAACTATTGTAGGGTGATGTCCACACCTATGGCACTGGATTTGATCATACTTTCATTAATTGGTAACACCCAACTTTATAAGTTCCTCCATTCCCTTTAAAAAATTAATGGATATTAAATGCTTTTAATGTGCCAGATGTTGGAGTAGCTGAGGGAATGTTAATGACCAACAGACGTAATAACTGGGTTACTATGTACATGGTTTAGTGTATGGAATCTTGATCAATATGAAACAATCATTCAACTATATGATTAATAACTGTGATAAGAAAATGAACACACTTTCTTATCAAGAAAGGCACAGGAGACTACGAAATAACACTAAGGGGATCTAATGTAGATGGGTAGTGAGGTCATGGAAGACTTCTCTGTGGAAGGGATCTGTAAGCCATATCTAGAGAATCAGTAGAAGTTAGCTTTGTAAAGGGCTGGGGGTAAGTGGTTAATCGGATGGACAAATGTGTTGAACGGAACAGCTAGGACAGTGCAGCTGAGAAGACGAGGGCTGCAGGAGTGTAGAAAATGAGAAGGAGAAAGAGTTGATGCAGGATTTCATCTTTACACAAAGGACAGAATAAAACTATTGGCAGATTTGAGAAGGAGGTAGGACTTTGACATTTGACCTTTATTTTTGAAGTATACTTCTTGGCTACTATTAGACAGTGATTTGAAGGAAGACCAGAATGGATTCAGGGACCAGTATTGTGTCATCCTGAGCAAGTGGTGAAGGGATGATGGTGGCTTAAATTTGAGTGGTGGCTTTGAAGTCAGAGGATCTTGATGAATCAAAAATTGCAATTTAAATATGCAATTGACATGGCTTTTTGAAGTATTGGAGTCCTAAATTAATTTTTCTTCAAGTTTTTTCTCTACCCATAACTTAAAGTTTAAAATTTTTTTTATATCAGTGCAATCCCACTCTTATTATGTAAGATCACCGTCATCTCCAGATATCCTAAACAAGAAGCTCCAAGATCATCCAATGAAGTGACTGATCTTTTAGCATTATATGACCCCCATGGAATTTTTAAACTAGTAGTGATAGCACTGAAACAATTCAGTATTCAGAATGACAAATGTCTTTTCAAAATTATGTATATCTTTTGTCCCTGAGAATGCTTAAAAACATAACTTCCATGCTCTCAAAGTCATCTCCTATCAATGATAAAATGAGATTTTGAGAAAAATGTTTAACTTTCCACTTGTGCCTCAGGCTTCAAAATCACATGTTTATAAAGCTTAAAAAATTAATTCCTCCTTGTGTATGGATTTAGTTTCCTCTTGGCTTACTTTAAAAAGCAAGGAGAGGCTTTCCACACCAGGTTCCATGAGCAATAGTGGTCAGCTTCTGAAACACCACATCCATTTCCCTACAGTTTTTCTTCTTACTATTGTAATCTACTTCCCCAGGAGAAGTGGCCTAATGTATAGGAACATATAATCTTACATAAGCACACACACACTCACATATTCCTAACAGCTGCAAGTTAAAACTATTAGAAATTATATATCTGCCATTTGGTCCTCAGCTTGCCAGACTTTCTGGAAGAAATCTTAATTGGGATAATTTCTTCAGAGATATAAATCAAGAAATACTTCTATCTCCCAAGTCTCTGCTTTCCTTCTATTCTTCCCCCCAAACAAGATGTCCTGCACTTCCCTTTCCATCATCTGTATGAATTCCATCCTTCCTTTAGAAGTAAACCTATCACGACTCTTCCACGTGGCTTTTCTCCAATATTTCTTTCTATATTGTCAAAGTATCTACAATACTTGATTAATGTACTTAAATCTTCTCTTCCCAATCAAAAACAAGATTCCTTAGAGCCCTAAATATCTATATCCTTCACCGTATGTATATTGAGTATTATATCCATGCATGGTCTTAGACACAGTAGGAAGTATAAATTTTTCTCATTGACTGATAGCTTATGTCAGATAATGTAGTTATTGAATTAAGTGTGGCAACTAAATAATATTTGAAACACATAATTTTCAAAATTGTCAGGTAGTTTTATATCCTTTTTCAAAATACCAAGTCCTTGTGACAGGATATTAGTTTTACATTGCTGCCTTAACAAATTACCATAAACTTAGAGGCTTAAAGCCACACAAATTTATTGCCTCAGTTCTGTAGGTCAGAAGTCTGTGTTGGCTCGTTTGAGTTCTGTGCTCTGGATTCACAAGTCTGAAATCAAAATTGTGGCTGCCTGAGCTCTTATTGGGAGACTCTGTGAAGAATTCACTTCCAAGCTCTTTTGAGCTGAGGGGAGAATTCAGTTCCATGTGGCTGTAGGACAAAGGCTTTTACATCCTTGCTGACTGTTGGTCTGAGGACATTGTTAGGTTTTAGAAGTTGAGTCCTTGGCTCATGGCCAGATCCATCTTCCAAGCCAGAAATGACTCATGAACTTTTTCTTTTGCTTTAAATCTCTCTGACTTTTCTTTCTGCTGCCTCTCTCTTCTGCTTTTCCTCTCTGCGGCATTTTTTAGCCTTCTTCTCTCACTTTTTAAGAGTTTATAAAGTTATATTGAGCCCACCTGGATAATTCAGGACACTCTATTTTTAGGGTCAGCTGTTTACACTTTCAGAGTTCCTTCACCACGATATCTAGATGAGTATTTGATTTAATAACCAGGGAGCAGGAATACTTTAGGTATTCAGTATTAGAATTTAGTCTACCACAATCAAGAATTCAAAAAACTGCTCAGGTGATTTTGATGGTTAGTCATATTTGGGGACCAACTAACCATATAATTGGTGAAAGGAGTAGTTAACTTGAGATATACAGAAATAGTGGATGAGTGACTGAAGATATAGTAATGACTATAAAGAGTGAAAAACTCTAAATTGATTTCATCAAGTCAATTTAGATTGGCCATAAATACATCTACATGCCTGTGTGAAGGCTAACACTAAAAATAAAATGAAACAAAAGAATAATTAAAACTAAGAAAATTAAAAGAAATGTGACTTTTTTGTCTTTCTCTTTTTTCCAATGTTATTGTCCTGAGACTTTAGTCAGCTAATCATAAGAGAACCTTCTATGTGTCTGGCCATTAACTATCTCTTAACACTATAATTCTAGTCATTACATTTGCTGAAAAACCACTGCACACAATCCTTACCCTGAAACTTTCACACCAGTTTTTTATGCACTTGATTAAAGTTTATATTTTACCTGTTTACATATATTTCCTCATGCTCTTATTTACTTTTATATTTTCATGCTATTCTCAGTTTCAATACTTCTTTGCTTAGATCTTTAAATCAGTTCTACACTAATTAGAAGATCAGGGGAATTTAAGATTAAGAAGCCACTTGTGTATATTAATTCATGGAGGGGGGAAGAGAGATTATTATGGAACCGCAATTATGGAGACTGCCAAGTCCCAAGAGTGGCAGTCAGCAAGCTGTGTAGAGCCAATGGTGTATTGTAAGTTTCCATCTAAGTCTGTAGCTTTGTGATCCAGGAGAGCTGATGGTGTGGTTCTAGTCCGGATGCTGGCAGACTGGAGGAGACAGGAAGACTGATGTTTCAGTTTCAGTTCAAAGGTGGGAAAGAACTGAAGTTTCCACTCAACACAGTCAGACAGGAGGAAATTTTCCCTTCCTCATGGGAGGGTCAGCCTTTTGTTCTATTCAGACCTTCTACTAATTGGGTGGACCCAGCTACATTGGGGAGGATAATCTGCTTTACTCTTTGTCTATCCGTTCAAATGTTAATTCCATCTAGAAACACAGGCTCAGACTCGCTAAAGTACTCTTCGACCATAGGTTTGGGCAATCTGTGGACAAGTCAAGCTGACACAAAACTAACCACCACACTGTAGTAGGCTGAATAATAGCCTCCAAAGATACTTACATTCTAATTCCTGGAACCCGTGAATGTCAGCTTATATAGCAAAGAAATTTTTACAAATGTGATTAAGGTTTTTGGAATAGAAAAATTATCTTGGATTGTCTGGGTGGACCTTCCATGGAATCACAAGTATTCTTATAGAGGGGGCCCCAGGAGGTTTTGCTGGAGAAGAATGCAATATGACCACAGAAGGAAAACGTTATGTAGCTAGCTTTGAAGACAGGAGAAGGGGCCATGAGTCAAGCAATATAAGGAATGCAGCTCTAGAAGCTGGAAAAGACAATGAAATGAGATTATTTTCCTGGAGCCACTGGAGGGAGCATAGCTTTGCAAATACCTTGATTTCATCCCAGTGAAACTGAGTTTGGACTTCGACTCAAGAGAATAAATGTGTGTTGTTTTAAGCTGCTAAGTCTGTGGTGATTTGTTACAGCAGTGATAGGAAACTAATGTACAACCTTATTTAGAAGCATCAGCAAATAATATTACAAGTTACTTTACTTCATGGGAATATTTTGTATTATAGTCAGTGCTCCACACCCAGCCCCTTCCTACCAATTCTACCCTATCACAGGCCTATGTGCACATCAAGGAAAGAAAGGGAAGGGGTTTCTCTCTAGTGCCTGCATAGAGCAGGGATTGCAGTCTAATTAGAGGAAGAATATGAAACTTCTATGATCTACTCAATTCCAATAATTTATAATCATTGTATTTTCATTGTTTTTCCTTTTAAAGTATTATCATTATCAAACTACAAATAACATTCAAGGTCCCAGTTGGAAACACAAATCCAACTCAGATGGCTCATGTGGCTCTAACAAAGGTACTGCTCACAGAAACGTGAGTTTAGGGAACTGACAAAGGATATTGTGACCCTTAGAAGCTGGTGGAAGTGGGAAGCTATTGTCAAGGTTGGGCCTGAAGGAACAAGGGGCAGCTAGTGACCCCAGCCCCCTGTGAGGGGTAGAGCTGGGGAAGGTCTGCTGCCTTGCAGGGTTGTGATTGAGGAGAGACATGGCTACTGCCAGAAAACATGTCTCAGGAACATTAGAGGGCAGGGAAGGCATCTCACAGCCCCTGTCTTCTGCCTTCCTCTGAGCTCCTGCTGAGGCCTTGCATTGGCCAAACCCAGCCAGAGCTGAAAGACGAGGCAGCCAAAGTGATGGAGTTCGTGAAGTTTGCCTCTGGGGTCCCAAAGACCAAAAACGTTTACAAAACACACCTCATAGCACTGAGCAGAAGAAAACAGAATAACCTGCATACCAGAGAAATACAGTACAGTAGAATTAAGAAAATAAAACAGGCAACATTGGGTCTAATTCCTTTGTATAGATGAGGACTCAAGGCTAGAGAGGTCTCGCCTAAGGCTGTGTTAGGAACTTGTGCTGCACAGATGCCACTTCTAGTCTTTCAGGACATGCTGAATTACATCCACCTGTGGAGTGGTCTCCTTAGTGACAGTCTGATTTCTTACCACAGGAAGTCAAAATCTACCTCCATTTTTCTCCTGGTTAACTATTCTTCTGAGACTTACCAGAGATTTTGAGGTTTCTAAGGTATTTAGAATCAATGGGATGGTGTTCTTCAATTTATCCAGGGGGCTCTCAAGGTCTTTGTTCTAAATTCTTCACCAAGACTGTGGAAAGAGAAGAGCAGTCCAGGCTGGGTTTTGTAGACATTCTCATTAGAGACACAGCTACTTTGTCCTCTAAGGATTATACAAAGACACAGCAATATAAATCAATGATTGAGATGATTTGGAAAGATTAGCTTTATACTGATGCACAAAGCATTAAGATTTCTTAAAGTTTAGAAAGCCATAGGCTTAATTTATCTGGAATATATTTAAATGACTTGGCAGAAAAAAAATAGAAATTTGGATCCAGTGAATGTGACTATTCAAGCTAACTGATCCCTTCTCATCAATCACAGATACTTAGCATCCATGTCAGATCTTAGGTTTAATCTCCTTAATAACCCATTACCTTGACCTCATTGAGATGGAAAAAGCAGGTATTTCAGAAGCCACTGAATGGTTCTTTTGGTCTATTCATTGCCATTAATGTCTGAAGAGTAGGCAGAAAGTACTTAAGTCTCCTTGGGGCAGCCATTAACCTCTTTGTCACTAAAGAATTCAACATGACAAAATGATATCATGATACCAGTGATTTTGCATCAGTGCTTTTAAGGGGGGGTCCCAAGAATGGAAGGCTGTAGGGGCATCAGCAGCTTCAGAAAGAGTAACATATGCCCACTTTTAGAAGAGGCATAGATCCTGAGAAGCCGGAGCAGAGGAGAGGCGCATTGAGAATGAATGGAAAGGTGTGGAAGTGAGGGTGAGAAGTGAGTCTGTGAATTCAGAGGTAAGAAGCAATGGGTAGATGAGAAGAATGGGAAGACTCAATGAGCCTAGTAAGAGTTTTTAAAAGTGAAGTGCTAGAAACTAAGGCTAGTTTTGGCAATAACATCACAAAGGCCCTATTAATGGAGATGAGTCCACCAACTTTTTCTCTGAAAAGACTACAGAAGAGAGTGCCAGAAGGGAGGGAGGCCAACTGGGAGCCTGTCACAGTGCACCACCCCCTGCAGGTTTACATACACATGAAAGTGACTTGTAAAGCTTAAGTGCATGTATGCTTCTATCATCCATTTTCTTTTTTTAAATTTATTGTTTTTTAGTTACAGTTGTCTCACCTTTTCCCCCATTGTGCACCCCTACCCTGTCTCTCCCTCCTACAGTCAATCCCCCCCATTGTCCGTGCCTATGAGTCTGTCATCCATTTTACATCACACATAATCTCATTTTGTTTCAAAGGTAGCAGAATGCTCCATAAATGGAAAGTTCTCATACATACTCACTCCACTCCAGTGCTTGGTTGAGGAGCAGTAGTAAGTAGGCAGGAGATTCTTCTTAATAAAGAGCCCCCAGCCTCCTCTTTTGGTTTTGTCTTTTCCATGGGGTCTCTCATTATGATTTCTGCTGCCACCTTCTAGAGTGCTCTTCAGAAAGACATCAGGAGTCAGAAAGACTCCTGCTCCTACTTTGAAACTCCAGGCTGAGCAAGGATGTGCACCCCTTTCTGTTTCCATGATTACAGTTACATGAGCTCCAATGTTAGAAAGGGAGAAAAATATAACAGAAAAAAGACTATTGCCCACAGGAAGTCAAACTTGCGAGTGCAGGCATCTAATCCTGGGGAAACTGAACCCGTGGCCTAAGAGTTGGTACAGTGTCTTGACATCTCTGGTTTCTTGTTTGTTAGCTTTTCTCTGACAGTCTGCCTTCATGTCCTGGGTACCATCCTATGTTTTTCTACCAAACCAAATACCTTTTTAGGTTCAAACTTAAGGTCCCTGATATACTTCCTTTAGTTGTGGAGTCTTGTCCAGAGGTTAATATTATACATTTTTTATCATCATTTACCATAACTGTATTTATTTACACAAGAAATGCTCCCATATCTATGGGCTCTGATGATTTGTGAGAATCTCCCCTTACCCCATTCAAGGAAGAAAACATGATCATGGAAGACTAAATTAATTTATACCTTCAGAAGCTTAGCAAAAATATCACACATGGAAATAAAATGAATATGTAGTGAGTAATAGAGGGTTTTTATATCACTGCCTCTACTTATTATATTGAGAAATCCAGAGTCTAACAGGATATCACTGATCAACTGGCCCTGGAGGCAGGACATTGTAAGTTTCTTAACGTGGTTGTAGATATGGGCAATTTAAAGGAGGCATGTTAAAGGAAGCATCATGAATATAATATGGATGTCTCCTCTAGAAATACATCAATTATCATGTATTGGGCCCAGTATTATGATAGGTGGGGAGAGGAAGATGGAGAGCAAAGAAAATCTGGTTTTTAAAGAGCTTGCTAGCTTGAGAGGGTAATAGAATAAATATTAATGGGTAATTGAAATACAACAAAGAAAATGACTTAATGGGCAAGATGGTAGAAGTCTGAGAAAAGAGTAATTAGCAGAGAAAGAGAGATACAGAAAGAGAGAGAGAGAAAGAACATTAAATATTTTTGAAAAAGACTTGAGGGGAGAAGAATCCCTGCAACTCCATCTATCTCTGGGAATTAAATCAATTGGAGAGACCTGAAATATTTCACATGATTGAAGCATTTAGCATAGTGCTTTGTGCATCCTAGGTGCTTAATACTTATTAAATATTAAATGAATTGGAAAAATACCTGTCGATCCACTCTCCCAAACTACCCCACTCAGCTGGTTGTGGGTATGGGCAACAAGTCAATAACAAACGTCTTCTAGGTGCTGAGCACGCTCCAGTAGAAAGTGAAAGAAGGGCCTCTGCTTCTGTTTCCAATGTTTGACCAAGGAGTCTATTCGTGGGATGTATTTAGAAAAACATACAAGTTAGCGTATGATTAAGTAAAACATGACACATGCATGCTCTTTTTAAATGTAAAATATGGTACAAATGTCAGAATTATTAGCACAAAAGGGGGTGGTGAGGACTGTGAGTGCCACAGCAGGTCTGAAAGAGAACCCTACTTGCAGGTTGATGGCTAAGAGGATTCCCCAGGACCTTGTCATTTTAGTACTAACAACAACAACAACAACAAAAAAAAAAAAAACAGGTTCATTCTCATAACCTGGCATTTACTAGGAGTTCAGTTCATGTTTGATAAAGTTCTTTGTGTTGAAGTTCACTGATATCTGTGAGGGAAACTTCTTGAAAGACTTAACACTTGATTTTAGCAGACCTTGGAAGATAGCCAGCATTCAGAGAAGTGGGATGTTGGGGCCCGGGCAATGTGAGAGAACAGAGAGGGCTGTGTGAATTGCATGGAGAATTTACTTGGAAGAGAGTTTGTCTTGGGTAGTAATAGGAACATTCCTTAAACATTTATTATAGTAACTTATGGCTTATATTCATTATAGTAACTTAGGACATTTTTAAAGAAATAAAATATGAAATGGCAAAGTGATTACAGATTTGTTGTCTATTGTCCCTGGTCCAGTTGTTAAATGTTTGGCTTTTTGATGGTCCACACCTCTTGTCTCCATTTTTGCTTTCAGCAAGCCACTCTGGGGAAGGTTCATCCCTGCTGGTGGGCTTGCCCCACTCTGAGATTCCTTTAGGCTCCTTTCCAGTGACTCTGTCATTCCCTCCTGCCAATTTCTCTTTTGATCTTAAAGACCCGGGTTTCCTTCTCAGGACCTCCCACATCTTAGCTGAAAGGCTCTGGCAACTCGATTTGGATTCAGCCTTGAATTCCTGCTCTCTTTCCTCACAGCAGTTTTCTGCCAGGGACGTGTTGGGAGTGAGCCAAGTCCTCTTGTGCTGGAGCATTGCCCCGCTGCCAAAGAACCCTGCTCAAAGTCATCTCCTCCTCAGGCAACGGGCCCTCCTCGGGAACAGCGTTATGTTCCATTCATGCTCCCAGCTTTATCCAGCTGTCACACATCCAGTCACTTCCATTCAGACAGGTACATTTTTCTAAGAAGGCCTTGAGTGGAGAGGAACAGGAGGCCTAGTAAGTGAGTCATTTGTCCTGAGTGTCTCTCCCAGGCACGTAGTTGCTGCTCTGCATAGCTTGGACCACAACAACATATTTGTCACCTTAGTGGCAAGTGGGTATGATTTGTTTACCTACAGATTTGAACTGCCTTGATTCCTAAATAGGGGCCCTCATAAGCTGACCTGGGTCTCGATTTTTCTATCATTATGACTTCTTTCCCACCGAAGCTACCATTTCCTAGTTGTCCAACACTGGAGGAACACTTTCACCTCAAAATGACTTATTTTCTCAATGGAGACAACAAAATTTGCATTATTTTCTTAATAGGGTTGTTACAGCACTAAATGTTTTAATGGGGCTAAATTGCTCTGCAAACTATGAAAAGCTTTATTTTTATTGTTGACACTATTACAGATATACCCATTTTCTTCCCTTTTACCCACCTCCACTTTCTCAATGCAAACCCTAGGTAGAATAGTAAGATTTTTCCCTGTCAAGTTAGTAATGTTATACACACATTACATCACTTACTTGACCTCAAAAACTTCAATGGCAGAATAATATTAGGCAACAAGATCTCTATTTTTTCCTTTAGCACTGTTTTAAAGATAATTCTGAGATTTTTTCTTCCAAAGAGAGAGCATATTTATATTTAATTATGAGACTCAGAATTTTTCCTAAGGACCCTGCTTCTCTATCTTAACACTGACTTTATTGATAGCCTCGAAAAAGATTCATATTTATTAAGTACCTACCCCGTGAAGCATTGTGTTCACGCCTATGTGTACCACAGTGAACTTGACACGTCCAGTCCCTTCAATCAAATGTGAGTGTGATTGTTTGTAGGAATCCTGCTGTACTTCTTTTACCTGTATCACCTCCAGTACCTAGCAACGTTCTGGATACAAAGCAAACACAACTGATTGATGAATCCGTTGAAAATTCTGACATTTCTTTGCAAACATCAGACTCTCCACGGAAGGCCATGCTTCTTAGACATATTGATCCAGGGACAGGACCGGGGGAGGGGAACACAGACCTTATGTAGAGTGAGTAGTGGTCTCATTGTGTTGTGGTAAGTTTGAATGCAGAGCTAATTAGTTTGTGTGACAGTAGAAATATAGAAACTATTATAGCTGCACATTTATTTTTATGAAATCAGTTAGCAGCCAAGAAATCCCATTGAAATGAATAGAAACTAATTGAATGTAATAGGGAATTACCTGAACATATATTGCCAGTAAATTAAATTAATTGAAGGTAATTGATAGTGACTGGAATTAATAAAAGTAATGAAAACAAATTGTACTTAATTGAAATTTATTGAAATTGAATTAAACTCAATAACTCAAAGTCTATTAAATTTAATAGATTCTAATTGATATTAATTATAGACAATGCTTAATAATAACAGACCATTCTTAAAGGCTTCTGACTGCATTTGCACCATAGTATTGTCTTTAATATGTAAAAATAAATTCTAAGAAGAAAAAAAGGCATTCACAGGAATAAAATGCTGCTTTGAAATTTTAGATTTCTCTGTGGAGTAGATGAATTAGAAGAATTTGATTCTGATAACAGAGCTTCCCCTGAAGACTTGGGAAGATGAAAATGGTTTTAATTCTTTCAGGGAGGAGACTTTTATTAGAGTTTAATGAGAACATTTTACCTGTTAAAACACTAGCTTTGATTTGATGAATACTCTTGCAGTGGATGTTGTATTCAGCATCTGCCATCTTTACAGCTGAGTTATCGGATTCCTTTATGGGTTTTTTTTTTCCTTCTTTTTCTTCCCTCAGTCACAGAGGATCCAAGAAAACCCTAGGACTTCTCGCAGGCAGGTTATAGAGGATATAAAGACTTGAATTTTCATTTCTTCTTCAGCTTCAGGTATTTGGGGGAAAATACTCACAGGCTGGGCTTCCTGTTGTGGAAGTACATGAACTGGGTCCTTCCACCCCAGTGACAGTGACAGTTTATGAATGCATTTGGTGATGTCCACATCCAACCTGCTTTTACCTACCTTGCTGCTTGCTGAATAGCATTGTTTTCGAAAAAAAGAAATTTTCTCTCAAAAGAAATGCATCGAGTTGATTTTACATGAAATACATATTAAATGGTTAGAGGACTGTAGGTGAAGTTCACTGTGTGGAGTGGGAATAAATGCCAAATTATTGGCTCACATCAGGTGAAGCCCAGGATTCGGTGTGTAAATCAGTGAATCTCAATCTAGCTGTGTGTCCCTGAGAAGAAGCATTTTTGTGGCATTTGAAAATGCTCTGGTCTGGGGAGGGGCCCAGGTATTAAGTGTCTTTTTTTTTTTTTCAAACCTCCAGTTAATTATAATGCAGAGACCAGGGAGAACTACTAGGATAAATGCAGAAGGTTTGTCTTAGGCTTTTGTCTTCTTCTCCTTCAGCCCTTGTTTGCTTTTCCTCAATGCTGAGCCCTGGGGCCAGTTCTTCATCCTTCTGTGTTTTAAAAATTCTTTGTAGGCATTTGACTCATTGTAATGTATACTGAGCTCATAAAAATCTAGAATAAGATTGCTATCAAAGGAAATTGGACACAGATCTAAATTTGATGAGAATTTTAGACGTGAATACATAAGGTGATTTGAAAGCTCCAGGTGCATGGAAATCTTTGATAGAGTCCTGGTTAGGCTTACGGTGACTTTGCTGGCTGTAGGATTCTTCGCTCTCTGCCCTACTTCATTGTAAGCCAGGCCGACGAGGTCCTGCGGGCTCCTCAGTGACGCATGTGTAATTCCATCAGCTTTTCTCTTCTCGTAGAGGAACACCACATATATTTTAGCAATATCTGTGTATGATTTAACCAGTATCCCTTTGGCTTTTCTCAACATCATAAATATTCAAAATTGGTAACCCTTAATTACCAATGTTTACATATTTAATTGGGACATTGGGTACAAAGTTTTAACAGATCTGTATCTGGGCACCTGTTTAAAATAAACTGGGAGCATCTAGTCTACAAGATGTTGTCTAATCTTAATACAATTATAATGGAAACTTTAACACTTGCTTGAGAGTATTTAATTTTTCATAGATATTTTAACCGAGCAAAAGAAAAGACCCTGGAATGAAAAGGAATATAAGAAACTAAGTCAAATGTGAATAAATGTAGTAAAAAAATACTCAAATGTTGAAAAAGAACAGAATGACTGGTGATCCTCCTTGTTCATAGCAGAGCGAGATTCTTCTGCTTTGTTGTCTCTCCCACCGTTTCTCACTAGTAATAAAGAAGGATGGTTGGCTGCATCTCCTACCTCGTCCCTTGAAAATCAGGAAATTCTCTCCTGGCTCTTGATTCTTAAGAAGCTGTATCCTAGAAGTGACTGGTCTTTGGATTGTGTTTTCCCAGGACTGGCACTTACAGAATGTGGAATTTCCTACCGTTCCCTTGTGGGGAAAAGGACTGAGCTGCTGGAGGCTGTGGGGTGGGGGGGACAGGACCTGATATGGACATTGATTGATATTTGGTTTACTTCTGTACTTAACTCTCATTATTTGTCAGCCCATAATTTAGAAAGTAGGAATTTTAGCTTATTTTAATGTATATTATACTTTTGGCTATTTTTTTAATCTAGCAATTTGTGTAATATTTGTGGTCCTTGAATATTGTCCTCATATTATTAGTGTACTTTTATACTTAATTATATTAAGTCTTTGGAGACTTTATTATATTCCAAAATATTGAAAGTTCTTTAGATTTCATTTACATAAGTAATGTTTGTTCTAAAATTTGGTTAGTTTTGTTTTACCCTTAATTAGGCATAATCAAAGACTTCGTTCTGCCCTTTCCGACTATACTAATTAACAAAGAATTAGATGGCCAGCTAAATTAGTAGATAAATGAGATGGAGAAATGGATAGATAGATTTTCAGATAAATAAGAATATGTATTTATCCCTGAGAACCTGAAGTAACCAGCATTTCAATGAAATGTAAGAATCTTAGCACAGGTTTCTGTCTAACGTAACATGGCTAATTAACTTGGACCACCTTTACTCTCAAAACAATAAAAAATTTTGGATAAATTATTTATCAATGAGCTGGCTATAAAGTAAGAAAAAAAATTAAGAACCTACAAATAAATGAATATTGCCAATCTGAGAGAGTGGGGCACTTGCCTAACCTGAAGCCTGGTGAGATTGAGCTTTGGTCTTTGGTTCAAGAGCACAGCAGACAGAAGTTAAGTATTCCCAGGTGGTGTTTCCAGGGAAGATTCCTTGTTTTAAGCTGAGACCACCAATGACCACACCCTCACTGAATAGGGGGACAGGGAATAAACTTTAGAAAGAAACATCCTTGTGTTTTTCATAAAACTTTGTAGGTTCCTTAACACATTATGAATGCTGGTATATTTTTTGAATGATCATTTTTCTTCATAGAGCTTACAGAGGGTTGATTTATGCTCTGAATATAGCCTATTGAGTATCACACTATACCTGAAAATGTGTGCAAGTGTGAAATTATGATAAAAGATCTCCTACCAGAATCTGAAGGGAAGAACACCAAATTTATCCCTCTCAATTCTCCTTTTGGAAATGAAGCTTGCAAAAAGTTATGATGTATGCTACTCATTTACTCATTCAGCAATTCAAGGAAGTCAAATCTAGAAGAATTTTGTTAACATTTTTCACAAAACCATTGTCCTGGGGCAGTCTGCCCTTTCCTGAGAGTCAGGCAGCTCCACTGCATCTATTAAGTATTATGATCTGGATTTCTGGACCACAAAAATCCTGGACATTTTTGTTGAGATTGTCGGTCACTACAGCATATTTTGGACGTTCATTTTTCTTCCTTTCATCACATCACAGTGTTAATGTTCTCTCTTTTGAAACCCTCTTCTCACCGCAGTGGGGCAATCCCGGTTCTCATTTCCCCTTTCAAAATATCCTCTGTCCCAACTCTTTCCATTTCTTCTCTCATCTCAAAAAGGAGAGATTAAACGTTTTAAGGCCCTGCCCTGGCTGCTGTGGCTCAGTGGACGGAGCACTTGCATGCAGACTGAGGGGTTGCAGGTTCCAACCCCAGTCAGGGCATGGGCTGGGGTTGCAGGCCAGATCCCTGGTTGGGAGCGTGGGAGAGGCAACGGATCCATGTTTCTCTTGCACGTCAATATTTCTCTCCCTCTATTTCCCCTCCCCAAAAGATAAATAAACAAATAAAATCTTAAAAAAAATTAAGGCCTTATGGACCTTTACACCAGTTTAATTTATAGTATTTAGCACAATCTATATGCCAGCCTATAGTCTTCAGTCAAAGCACAAATGAAAAAGTGCCTTCTATTACCCCTAATATGGGGGCCCGTAGTTAATTTCTCACCATTTATTGACCTTTGTGTTTGACCCCATTTTGGATGAATCCACCAGCTAAAAAGCACAGTGCAAGTAATACAGCCTATGACACATTCATCAGAGTTGTGTTGGTTGTAATGTCTTGGAATGTGTGGCTGGTTTGTGAGTTCCTTTTCATAATAATGCTCAATGAAGAGGATTCTGGTAATGCACAGTGAACTTTCTGCCTTTACATCATTTGGTCATCAGGCTGTGGAGGCTGATGACCATGATACACAACTATATTTACTTGTATGAGGATATTACTAAACTGGATTAAGTGAAATAGCATACCAAGTCAAACTATGTATTTCCTCCTCTTATATAACAATTTTGTACTTTGTCATAAAAGGAAATATAATTATCTCCTTTATAAAGTCTGATTCTCCATTCCGTTCACCGTAAAATTGAGTATTGGCATCCCCTTTGTGTCTTTTACGTATGTCTATTACACATCTAAAACAATTGTTTCCTTCTAACCCTGCACATGTTTTCTTCAATAAGAAGTAATGCAGGGTGTATGTGGTCAGGATATGAGTTTCAGATCCATATAGGCTTGTTCAAAGTCCCATCCCTAACTTGTGAGTTGTGCAACCTTGGATACACCACTTCAACTCTCTTTACCTTAATTTTTCATCTTTGAAATGAAAATAATATGACACAGAGTCATGAGAATGAAATGAATTTATTCACATTAAGAATTGGCATGGAGTAAGAACCCCAAAATATAAGAGAAATAAATAGGACATTGGTCTTTATGCAGAAAAGGACATTGTCTGATTTCCTACCGTGTTCTCTAGTTCAAGACCCTAACACCCCAGAAACGGGAGCTCATCACACCTGAAACTCCTCAGGCACAGAGATTTAGTGACTTTTCCTTGTTTGCGATTTCCTGCACTCTGGTTTCTTTTCTCACTTCCCACACTTTACAGATAATAGACACATGACTCTGAGTGATATTGCATGATGCCATCTCTGTATGATATCTGAATCCTACTAACACTGAATCAATTTAATACAGATACTGAATTCTTAAGTAGTGTTGGACATTAAAATTTTGCAGATTACTCCAAATAAAAATGTACTAAAATATTTACCTTCTTGCTGGATGTTTTGGTGCCACAGAACACGTCTCCAGAATAGAATCATCAGTCAGCAGCTACATGTTTCTTCCTATCCATTAATGGAGAATGGAGATATTCTCCATTATTTGATTAAAAACTTGTGTAATTAGCCCTGGCTGGATGTCTCAGTTGGTTGGAGCATTGTCCCATACAAGAAAAGGTTACAGGTTCGATTTCCACTCAGGGCAAATACCAAGGTGGCAAGTTCAATCCCCAGTTGGGGCATGTGCGGGAGGCAGCTGATTGATGTTTCTCTCTCACATTAATGTTTCCCTCTCTCTCAAATCAGTAAATGCATCCTCAGACGAGGATTTAAAAAAATGGGTATTTAACAGAATTACCCATTTTTATCTGAATATGTTTGTGATGAAATATTCTGTTTCAGCTGATTGAAATAATTTTCTGATAAGATTTAAAAATCAATTTCAATAATTCATCTTTGGCCTTGTCTTTTTATCATGAATTTCTAAAGAATGTTTTTTAGGAAAATCACCTTAATGTGTGATTTTTTAATGTGTGTTTATAGAAATTTTTATTTTCAATTCTTCATAGATCAGAAAATTCTTGAATTGGTTTAGTCACGAAAGACGGCCGAGGTCTCCTAAGGAATTCAAGGTGTCAATGTGACTCCAGGCTGGTTGACATTTGCTTTACTCATTCTGTACTTTTCTTTCAGCCTGGAAATTTAATTTAGCCACAACTAACACACATTTCCCTCAGATTTGGTGGAAGAATTTAAAAACACATCTTTGTTTTTCATTTTGGTACCATCAGGCCACAAATAGTTGGAGTGACAGGCCCCGACCTTGCCCACGAGCCTGAGAGTGGGAAGTTTAATGCGTGGAGTGACTAGGGGAGAGCAGCTCATTCAGACCACTTCCTCAACACTTAAACTGTTCTAAGATTCTAATGCTTTTCCGAGCCCAGTCTTGTTTTACAAAATGACTTAGAGTGGCCTACTTGCCTTCTGAAGAGACAGGTTAACTTCCTTGAATAGCTCAGCTCATTTGAAATTGCTATTCAAATATTCTAAACTGCCACATCACATTTTCATATGAAATCCACTTTTGCCCTTTCCTATAAATTTTGTAGAGCAGAATACAACATTATTCAGTGGATTTCTCTCTTTCTCTTGCTCTCTCTCTCTCTCCTTGAGATAATCACATCCTTAGGGCATTATAAGGGAAGACATGTATCCAAGCTCCTATAATCCCCAGGAGCGTGATTGCCTTGTGGTAATTATACCCTCCTTCCAAGATGTCTTATACTATTATTATGGTGCCTTATTGCTCAAATACGACAGAGATATCTGATAATGTAATTACTTCACCATATCACGCTTTAATAAATAATGTAGGAAGGATGGCTTCTGCAGCAAGCTTGTCTAAAGAGGCCAAGCATCCAAACGGAAAGGATCTGTGATACATCTAATATTAATTTGGAGAGATGAAGGTAAGCAACAGAAACATTAATGTCAGATATTTTGCCATGAATGATTAAGCAAAACACATAAGACAGGGTTTATCAAAGAACAGCTCTCCTCCAGCCATTTGGAGAACAGATTGCCCATCCAAGTGTGAACATTTGGCACTTATGTGTCTTTTGAGGCATGAAGAGATGCCGGAGATTTGTTGTTTCTCTGTTCCTGGACTTGCCCCTGTGCCTGCATCTCATGTAATTGTTATCAAGGTGAATCAATATGTATTTGAAACATTCGCTATTAAACGAGAATGAGCTTCCCATGGTCATTAATTTAGTAACATCTAATGAGTCTTTCTCTCACTTTTTTTGTGCATTCTGTTTTTTTATTTAACATTTTATATATCCATGGACTGTATTGATTAGTGTTTAGCAAACAATTTTACTTAAAATTTAACACCATCATTGCATACATGCAGAGCTCTTTTAACAATATAGTGACATGCTCACTACCTAATTAAGGAATATTCTTCAGAATACAGACCTAAGGAAGACTCCTATCGGGAAAAAATATCTAAGTGGTTTGAATTCTGTCTACTCAACAAAAAGAATACCAGGATGACAGAGGCTTCATGGAGGATAGTACAAGAAATGAGTCTGGCAGATTGGGACGAGTCAGGGACCACCTATTGAGCACCATGTTAGGTGCTTTGCTCTCCAGATCGAGGAGAGTGGCTGCTACAAAATCAGTATTCAAAGGATGTGGAATAAATGGATGAATTAATAATGGTGCCAAGTCAGTTAGAAAACTTTGAGGAAACTAAACATTAATCATTTGAGGAAAGATTAAATGAATTAATTCACCAAAAATCCCTGACATAGTAAATGTTTAAATATATTAGATGGTATTATTAGTAGATTATCATTTCATTGCTTACTCTGTTATATTGTGATTGACTAAGCATATTTCTAATAGTAAATACACAAAATCAAAATTTATTTCAGAGTGGAATTGCAAGGGGGAGAGAAAAGAGGGGGAAAACTAGTCAAATACCACATAATAAAGAATATCCACAAGCAACTTTGGCAGCCTAGATCTTAAAGATGAAAATGTTGAGCTCTCCATTCTCCTGTGCAGCTCAGGGCAGAATACAGTCTTTGATTATTGATCACCTACTGTGTAACAAGCACAGTGCTAGACTTTTTGATTTATACAAAAAGGAATTAAAAATAGTGCCAATCTCCTAGTATTTCCAACCCAGTGGTAATATGGGATATACATGATATAGTGATATATATGTATCAGATATATATGTATATATACACATATATATCTCATATATGTATGTGTATGTATACATACAGACACATACCTGGGCTATAGGGGGCTATATATATTTTTTTCCAGAAAAAGCCCAACCATTGTTAATATAACATGAGCAGTTTGCACACATCGATTTAACCTGGCAGTCAAGGAGAGTAAACTGGAATGTACATACGTGAACAGTGATGACTTCACTGTTGTAGTCAGTGGGGGTGGTAGACACCATTGAGTGAGCATGTGTACTGTGTGGCCATCACATTCAAAATGACTGAGTAGAGCAATGAATCTGCATCAAATTTTGTGTAAAGCTTGAACATTCCTCCATGGAAACTATTCAGCTGATTCAGAAGGCTGCAGCTATGGGCACCTGGTGATTGGCAGCTTCATCACAGATAACGTGCCCATTCATGCATCATGTCTCATGCAGAGTTTTTTGGTGAAACATCAAATTGTCCAGGTGACTCGGGCCCCTACAGCCCAGATTTGGTGCTCTGTGACCTCTGGCTTTTCTCAAAACTGTAATATCTTTGAAAGGGAAGAGATTTCAGACTGCTGATGAGGTTCAGGACAATACAATGGGGAAGCTGATGGTGATTGGGAGAACTGTGTGAGGTCCCAAGGTGCCTACTTTAAAGGAGAGTGATGTGTCATTGTCCAGTGTACAATGTTTCCCGTGCCCTGTATCTCCTTCAGTAAATGTCTCTATGCATAGTACATAGCTGGATACTTACTGGACACACACACACACACACACACACACACACACACACTCTCTCTCTTTCTGGACAGACTCTATATATCCACTTGCATACATGTATACATATATACACAAAAAAAAACAGAGAAATTTGGATGATAATTTCTTATTAAACAGCATATTCCTTTTATATTGCTACTGTAAAAAATCTACCACAAATATAGTGGCTTACAATAATGTACATTTGTTCAGGGGACTGCTGCCAGTGATTTGTTATCTTTCCATTCTATGGGTCAGAAATATATCACAGATGTCACTGGGCTCAAATCAAGGTATAAACTGTGCTACATTCCTTTCCGGTGGCTCTAAGGAGAATCTATGTCCTCGCTTTTCTGGCTTCTAGTGGGCCCCTACCCTCCTTGGCTCATTGCCTCTTCCCTCCATCTTTAAAGTTAGCAATGGCGGGATCGTCTCACATGACACCAGGCTGATGTCCTCTTCTACTTCCTTCTCCCACGTTAAAGGATTCTTGTGGTGATGTGGAATCTGGATAATCCAATATAGTCTCCCTATTTTAAGGTCAGCTAATTAGTGTCCTTAATTTCATCTACAAACTTACTTCCCTTTGCCATGTAGTGTGTGTAACATATTCACAGTTTCTGGTGATCAGGACATGGACATTCGGTGGGGGGATGGCATTATTCCGACCACCATAAGCAGAAGGTCTAGTGACACTTCTAAGTGTACAGTGAGCAGTGGACTTTGGACTTTGTTTTTATATCAGCTAATCTTAGACAAACAGAAAATTAATATTAAAATGTTTTCATGTTTGTCCCTTTTAGTCATCCTTATGAAGCACCTTGAAAAAAACCTATACCTACAGGGCAGATATGGTGGATACACTCCTCTCAGGTTGATGATGGAATGTGCCCCCAAAGTCTGAAGTGATATGGGATCATTCTGTAACAGGGCGCAGCCAAGAGGGGGGCCCCAAAAAGGGAGTTGGAATGGGGCCCAGAACTCACGGTGTCCAGGAAATATTAGAGGGACATATAAGATGTCCTCACCCCTTCCCCAACAGGTATGAGTTGGGGGAAGGGACAAATGGAGCAGGGCCATTGAGTTGTTTTGCATAGCAAC
>PVKU01008860.1:0-68719 GCA_004027475.1 Anoura caudifer | reverse complement strand
AGGTTATCTGCAAAACCATTGCTATGCAAAACAACTCAATGGCCCTGCTCCATTTGTCCCTTCCCCCAACTCATACCTGTGGGGGAGGGGGTGAGGACATCTTATATGTCCCTCTAATATTTCCTGGACACCGTGAGTTCTGGGCCCCATTCCAACTCCCTTTTTGGGGCCCCCCTCTTGGCTGCACCCTGTTACAAAAAGGCAGTTCCATTTTTAGTGTTTTGAGGAAATCCCATACTGTTTTCCACAGTGGCTGCACCAGTCTGCATTCCCACCAACAGTGCACCAGGGTTCCCTTTTCTCCACAACCTCTCCAGCACTTACTGTTTGTTGGTTTGTTTATGATGGCCATTCTGACTGGTGTGAAGTGATATCTCATTGTGGCTTTAATTTGCAACTCATTAGAGAAATTTCTAAGCCAAGAGCAGCTGGCCACCATCCTGCCACTGACTAGGGCTAGTCAGCCAGAGAGTGAAACTAGTGAGGGCAGGAGGGAGCAGAACCAAGAAACAGAGGTGCCGGGGCCCAATGAGACTTTTGAGCTCCCAGATCAGGCTGGAGGAGAAACCAGCTCTATCTTCAAAATTTTCAAAGGTTGAATTAATCTCCACTTTCTTAAGCTCGTTCGAATTGGATTTCTTGTCACAGTCAAAAAAGTACTGCTTCTCATAGTAATATTGTCCCCATTTTACAGATGTGGGACTTGAGCTCCAGGATTATATAATTTGCCCAGGGTCGCCCAGTTTTGAATTCAGGGCGGCATCCCTCCAAGGCTGGTCAGTGTCACCACTACGAAATCCCTTGTCCACTTCCGTTCCACCCTAGCTGTGTCCAAAGACTGCCGTCAAGCTCCACCTTCTGGTTAGTGAATGTGAATTTGCGCGTCCCTTGGGTCTCAGGCAGAAAACAGTTGTTGGACGTAGGCAAGAAGAAAAGAAACATTTCTTGGAGCAGGTTAATTTTGGGATTCAGTATTCATCATTAGCTATTTTGGAGTTAGCTTCATCAACCTCTGCGGGCTATTTATGTGATTGCATGTGACTGCGAAGCTGAACGGCTTCGATTTGGTTTCCCATTAGACAGTTGGTAGAGGTCTTCCCAATTACAGGAAGTGAAAAGAGAAATCTAAACACTCTTTCTTCCCCCACAACATTCTTGGCAGAACATGCTTTTCTAGGCCCTGCACTAGTTCACAAAAATGCGCCACCAACAAAACACCGAAGAGGCAGCAGATCCCGACGAACGCCTCTCCGACAAAAATATCTTCAGAGGGAGTTCTGTCAGTTTCATTAAGCCCCATTGTGCGCTTCTTCATGACAGGCATATCCAGCACAACAGCGCTTGAATTAGCAATCAAGTTTTAATAGTATTTGACACTTCCCCACCTTGTGCTGGCAGAAGCTGTCTCCCTCCGGAGAGACGCTGGGAGAGGAAAAGTCAGCATCCACCGGAGAAATGGGTGGCATCCCAAAGTGGTTTTGGGCATTCGTCCGTTGGGGCTCAGGACATCGTCCCGTGGTAAGAAGGGAGTTGAGCGTCCTGTGCTGACACCTACAAGCCGAGTGAGCGCATTTTATCAATTTAAGGGGCCTTGGTTGAAAATACTAGACACTAATTTTGGTCAATTTAAGCCAAAAGAAATGTACTGGAAGGATATTGGGAGTTCTGAATCAGTGGGAAGGTCGAGGGATCAGACTTTCCAAGAGGCAGATCCAGGATGCTACAAAGCAGGACCCACGGTGACGATCGTCACCTTAATGTCTGTGGTCACCCTGGCTACCAAAAACTTGGGCCTTTGGTCGTCCTCCACTTTGGCAAATGGTACCTCCATTTGCCGAGTTCCACTGGCCAGCATGCTGGAATTACCTGACTCTTCCTCTCTCTCATCCTCCACATCCAGTTCTTCAGTGAATCTGGCTAGCTCCACCTTCTTAATGTAGCTGGGATTTGATTGTTCCTGTAAGCCCCACACTTACAGCCCTGGGTCTGGATGTATCATTTCTCACCTTAAGCATTGCCATTGCTTCCTCCCTGGGTGGAAGGTCTACACTTTACCCAGCAGCCAGAGGGATTGTGATAAAACCTAAGCCGGATCATGTCCCTCCCCCAGGAATGTCTGGTGTCTTAGTAAATGGCTTGATCTCACTTGATGTAACGCCTGTCACTTCTCCAGCCTCCTGTCCCAGCCTTTCTCCTGCCCCAGGGCCCTGGTACTCTCTCTGCCACCCCCTGCTTGCCAGCTACTCTCTGCTCCAATACAGCTTTCTCAGTGAGGACTTCTCTCATCATCCTGCAAAATAAAAGTCACTTTTTCCTTATTCCTGTCACAACGCATCCCTTTCTCCTTATTTTTTTCATGTCTTCATCACCACCTGACGTTATATGGTGTAACTCCCGTTCTTAGGGTATAAGTTACTTAATTTGTCTGTTGTTTTCCATGTCCTCACACTGGCACATGTTAGGTGCTCACTAAATTACTCTTTTGGAAGGAGGGAGGGAATGCATGCATGGGTCAATGTAGAAACAGCCCCGTGGTGGGGAGTTTAATTCAGTGTCCCTCTCCCAGTGGGAGGAATGAACTCCCCTAACTTTCCATTTCAGTAATCAGGTCTCAGGCTGGGCTTCTGATGAGGATAGGCTGGTTAACAGGCCTGCATCTTGGCTAAAGGAGAACAAGACACGCATCTCATGAGCTTGCACCCAGAAGGAAGAGACACTCCCAAAGGAGGCTGCTCCTGATACTCAGGAAATGGTAACAAATTCTTGGCTCAGAGGTGAAGGAATTATACCCAGCAATGTGTGTGAATTAGTGCACAGAAATGAAATGACTGTCTGTCTCAGTTAAGGATCCTTGATGCTTCAAGTAACCAAAACCCAAGTTATTGTAGCTCAGACACATGAGGGCTTATTTCTCATGCACACAAATCCCAATCTGTGAGAAGGTAGTTGCTGCTACTGGTTCAGTAGCTCAGTGGTATCAGACTTGGGCTAGCATTTCTTGACCTTTCCCTCATGGTCACCATATGGCAGCCATGCATCCTGCCCTCACACATTCTTCAAAGGAGGAAAGGGGTGGAAAACAAGGGGCATTGCGTTTTCTCTAAGTACATCTCTATCTGATTTACAGAAGGAAGTATCTTTTCTAGGAGCAATCCGAGACTTCCTACTTTCTTTTTTTGGAAGACTTAAGGCAACGCCCATGTAGTCTTTCTGGTCTCTTTGGCATAAGAGTCAGATGGTGAGGAGGGCGTTGGGATGCTTTTGGGTCTTCAACGAGAGGTGTCTGCTCAAGATCCTACAGCTAGAGGGTAGGGGAATTAATGTGATTGGAGTTTTGTCTGATGCCAGATCTATTAAGCACTAAGTTTCATTGCTTCTTGGAAGGAAGGCTTTGTTTTCCCTTTCACTTTTAGTCTCTGTCTAGGTAGCTAGACACAGGATGCCATAGGATGCATGATCCTGCTGAAATGAAATGCCTCAAGTGGGCGAATATGTACAGACAGGAAGATTACTGGGGACCAGAGGCTGGGGATGGCAGGCGGTGGGGTGGTGGTGACTACTGAAGGGGTGTGGGTTTTTTTTTGGGGGGGGGATGATGAAGATATTCTGAAATTTGACAGTAGTGATGGTTGTGTGACTCTGTGAATATCCTAAAAATCATTTACACTTTGAAATAGTGAATTTTATGGTGTGTGAATCACAATAAAGCTGTTATTTTTAAAAAGGTAAATGCTAAACATATGCTATAATTTTTATCACCCCTTACACTTAAAAATATATCAGAAGCTTTGAAACGTCAGTGCCCCAGGCCTCCCCCGGACTCTGGGAAGTCCGGGGCACGTTTGCTCAGGTTTTAGCCTGTTAGCTTCCCCTGCTCCCCTGGCGCAGATGGGCCTTCATTTTCCCTTATTCCCTTTAAATATCCTTTCTAGGTATTTTTCTATATGAAAAACAGTTAATTTCCCTTGAACTCTCATGACCTCATTAAATCGCAAATTCCAGAAGACAGTACTTGACATCGTAGCCCATGTTGCTCCCAGTAGTTGTTGCTCACGGGTTGCTAAGCAGAGAGCCTGACTATAAAAACATTTGAGGGCTCGGAGAAGCCCCATCGCAGTGTTTGGCTCGTGACTTGAGGGTGGAGATCCTCAACCCAGGCTGCGCTTTGGAGCCGCTGGGCAGCTTTGCCCAGGCTGGGGCCTGCGTCCCAGGCTCAGACATGCCGATGCCACTGGCGTGGGGTAAAGGCACTTAAGCTCTCTGGGTGATTGTAACGTACAGTAAAAACTAGAACAGTGGTTTTTATCGGAGAGTGATTCTGCTTCCTTCGGTCCCCAAGGCACATTTGGCGATGGCTGGGGACACTTCGGTTGTCAGAACTTGGGTCGAGGTGCATGTGCTCCTGGCATCTAGACGTAGAGAGCAGGGGTACTGCTGCTAAGTGCCCTCCAGGGCCCAGGGCAGCCCTCGGCAACAGAGCATCACCTGCCCCCAAACGTCAGTAGGGCTGAGTTAGGGAGATCCTGGGTTGGAGGGAGCAGGGAAGATCGGCCCCTTGCATCATCAGACTTGGGCCCTGGGCAGGTGGTGGCAGGCTGGAGGGAGAAACACGTGGACGTCGTACCCAGGCAGCCACATGGTAATACAGCTGCGGTGAGACATGACTTTGAGTTTGACCTCCTCGTGCGTTCCAGGGATCCAGCCCGCCTTTGCTGGCGTGTTCCTCTGCCAGCGGGCAGGACCGAAGTTACGTTGTTAAAATTCTTGTTATTTTTACAGACATTCTACAGCTAAAAGCCATCAACTGTCAACGGTGATGAGCAAATGCCTATTCACTTTCAAAGTGAAGAATTTCAACAGTCACCGTGTGCCTTTTGTTCCTTCACGCCTTCCAAACGATTGCTTTCCTTATGGAGCAGAACTTGGGCCACAGTATCACAGTCTAGAAAATAGCACACTGTTATTTGTGACAAGGAGGGGACCACAGATAAGAACAAACACCCATCGGCTCAGGAGAAAAAAGTCTTTGCAGGCTGGAGTGAACACCTGCATCGGACACGGATCACATCCAAGCCACCGAAGCAAGAAGTGTCCTATTCATACACCTTGGGACGAAAGTTGACCGGGAGGATTTTCACTTGCTTGTTTAAAACCAGCCACTTGATGCGTTCTCATAAGCTCTGGGAGAGATCGCTAGCGTGGACAATGAAAACAAAATGACAGGCCGATACATTTAGTTGCTGTTTGAGAAATCTTGTAAGGTATTCTCAATAGGATGAAGATAAGGAAATCCTGTAATGCAAGAGCTGGAAGTAGCATTAGCTCTGGAGGGTGTCAGGGAGCAGAGGGCATGGGCTGTGAAGTGCCAAGCTCCCTACGACGAACGGGCTCGTTCACTGTGGAACCAGGCAGGCCAGCCCAGGGGCTTTCAACCCAGGCTGTTCCAGAGCCTCAGCCCCCTGGACAGCTTTCAGGGCTCCCGAGGCGCAGGCCACCCTCCCGACGGAAACAGTCAGAAGCTCTGGGGTGGGACCAGGTAGCAGCGTGTGTTAAGGCTTCCCCAGGGGGGTCCAATGGGCAGTCATGTTTGTGACCCACTGGTCCCTTGTCCCCCTCCCGCTGTGGCACAGCAGTGGCATCTTGGCTTGGCTCACATCATGCCCTGTTGCACTTGAATCTGGGGGGCAACTGAGATACTTCATTTGGAAAGTATTGGTGGCAGAGGCACCGGGACGGTGTTGTGGGCCCAGTGACAGCCAAGTTCAGCAGCACCAGTGGCCACGGTGCTGAAGGGTAGTGTCTTAACGAGAGTGTCCCTGTGGAGTGACCTTGACGTGGCTCCTCTGACATGATCTCCCTCAGTTCACATCTTCAGCCTTCTTTCTTTTTCTAGATGTTCCCTCGGTTTTGGGGACTTCCTGATTTCCCCCCAGTAAATCACATTTCTACGAAGTTCACCAGGCCTGTTGCTTGCAGCCAAGAACCCTGATGGGTATATTTATTAAATGTTTTTCTTGAAATTGACAGGTTAAAAAAATGCTTGTTTTAGCTTCATCCTAAGTAATGATATCCATGGAATCCCTTTAATGCGTTAGTTGCATTTTTTCAGGACATACATTAAAATAAACACATAATTATTAAAGTAAAACGTCGCGACACTACCTGAAACTGCCTACTACCCTTTGGGGAAAGGCTGAGTTACGATTCTTTTATTGCAGTTAATAGAAAGCAGATGTGAATAGCTTAAGCTGAAATAAAGGATTTATTGGGGTTTCTCGTAAAATCAAGGAAGCAGCCGTGGGCATAGCCGCCCCTGGGCGGTTGGAGACTCGGTGAGGTTACGGCCCTTTTCTTTCAAGTGCTTCCAGTAGTGTGACCGAACTCCAGCATTTCCAGGGGAAGCTTGCAAATGCTGGGGGGGAAGAGGTTCAGCTGAGGCCAGGTGGGGCAGCTTGTGGAGCAGGGACCACCCCGGGGGCTCTGGTCCCTGTCTGGGGGCAGTCCCCAGGGAAGGGGGGCAGATGTGAGCAAGGAAACCACCTGACGTGATGCCTTCCACATATTCGTGAACTGGGATAGGCTGTGAATCAGGGAGGGTTCAACTGCAAGCGACAAACCCCTTGTCCCCTCCCCTCTCTCCCCAGCAAATCAATTTAAGCAAAAAAGGGGCTGTACTGACACAGAAAATTGGGGTGTCTGGGAATGAGAACCAGCCTGAGCCGTTGCTGGTTCCAGGACTCCAATGATGGCGTCAGGACTTACTTGCAGCTCCCCGCCCCCAACCCCTCTGCATTAGCATCATTCTCAGGTGGCCTTTCTCACCGGGCAGCCTGTCGGTCCTCTGGTCATGTGGAATCTTTAGAAAGAGCATCTCAGTTCCAGGAGCACTTCTCTCTTCAGCAGTATTAGCAGCAATCCTGATTCTCACTGGTCAGGCAGAAGTGATGTGTGCATCTCTCAACCAATCATTGTGGTCCTGGGAGGCGGGGCCTACCCTGAGTGGCCGGCTTTAGCCAGTGTCCCCGGCGGTGGGTGGGGTCAATTCCTGTCAAATCACCGGGGCTGAGATTATGGCTGAGCTGGTACTTACCACCTGGCTGTGGGGACATTTCCGTGTCAGTGCTCCCACTGTGGCAGATTCAAACTACCTGCATAATGTCAAATGGCTAAAAATTTAACAGTCAGCTTTCGTGAGCTGGTAAGACAAGGAAGCGGTATTTCCTCAAAGAAAATGATTATTCTGTTGTCAGTGCCAGATAATGGGGGGTAGATGCCGGGCAGGAAAGCCAAAAGATGCCTCCTCCAGAATGTAAAGAAATTTCAGTTTTGGGGGCTGGGGTTAAATACCTATTGAGTGTCTGCTTCCAAAAAAGTGCTAGGAAGTAGGTTCTAGGAGAGAGTTCATTGATTCTTCATCAACTATTTATTAGCTACCAGAGACAGAGCCTGTCTCAGCCTTGGGACAGAAATGAACTAGGGTGTGGGAAGCCGACATATGACAAGAGGTTGTAAAATATATGGTAAGTGCTCTCACAGAGGAGAGGTATTAGTGGGGGAGCAGGCACCCTAAGGGGGGAGGGGAGGGCTAGGGGAGGGTTTGCAGAGCAGGACTCAGTAGCTTTTGCAAAGCGATGGGCATCTGAAATAGTGGTTTTGGATGGACGCAGGTAGGAGAGGAGAGGGAGGTGTCTGGGGCTACATCTCGCGTGATGTGTCAAGGATGTTGGGTTTTATCCTGCTGGCATTGAGACGTGACAGTGTTTTGAGTGGGGACGAGGGTCATCACACTGGCATTTTAGAAGGGTCTCAGGCAACTGTGTGGAGAACTGATCCTAGAGGAGGGGAATCGAAAGCAAGGAGATGAGAGAAGGAGGGAGGTGGAACAGAAGGAGCACGGCGGGAGGGAGAGGCGAATCCTTGAGCATGCTTAGCGTCTGGTCTAGCAGTAGCTTTAATCCATTGGGAAGAACAGGTGGATACACAGGAGAGAAACTTAAAACCTGCATGCCAAAGAAACAAGACCTTAGAAATAAAAAGGGCCTCATTCATTTCACATCATAAATGCAAACAGTTGTTGATCAGGAAGGAGAGAGATCGGTACTGGGTGGCATAATTCAAAAAAACAAACAACAAAACCTCATGAAAGAGTGAGAATGGGTTAGGATTTCCGAAGAGAGGCTGCATTTGCAAGAGTGAACCAAAGACCACAGTGCAGGACCTGTACCCACCCCTCTGCCTTCTGGGTCCCAGGCTCAGATGCTGCTGCTGAGATTCCATCTTCCCTGAATGCAGAGTCTTTTCCTCGGGGTGGCTTCATTCCCAGACAGGCACGAACCCCCTTTCTCTGGAGGAAAAAAAAAAGATAAAGTTTTTTTCCCCTCTGGGGAAAAGAGATCTAAGATTTCAATTTCTGAGAATGTGGCAAGATTGAAAGTTTGTTTATTCTAGCCTTTATAATTAAAAGCCGTAATTTGGCTGGGTATGGAATTCTTGGTTGGAAAGAAGTAATCTTGAATTAGCATTTTGAAGAAATGTATTGTCTTACAATTTCCAGCATAGCTGTTGTGATGGGTGATGATGCTTTTAAATACCTTAAAAAAATTTCTCTCTCTGAAAACTTTTTAGCATCTGAACTTTTATTATGATTTAACTCGGTGTGGGACTTTTCTTGCTTAATGAGCCGGGTAATTGATGGATTCTTGAAATTGCTGTTCTTCAGTTTGGGGAAATTTTCTTGAATAATTTCTCATGTTATTTCCTCCTTTTTATTTTTGTTGTTTTCTAAAGCTCCTATTATTTGAATGTCATATCTTTAATTTTTTTGATCATAGTCTCTCCCCTGCCAGGTGCCAGGTAAGTATAATTTTCTTAATATTTTCTCTCCATTGTTCATCTCTTTTTCATTTGTTCTAGTTTTTGGGAAAGTTCTCACCATTACCTTGCAAAGTATCTTGAATTTTTCATTGGTACCCTACATCTTTTAATTTGCAAAAGGTATTCACTATTTTTGACTTTCCTTTTTTATGCATTTCTATTCGTGAATGCTGTATCTCTCTGAGAATATTCCATTCAGCATTTTCACTTCTTTTTCTTGCATGCTTCACACACTTTTTGTTTCTTGAGTACTTTTTTCCCCATTTGTTTTCATTTCTAAGTTTTATCTTAGAAGTGTTGATCAAATGCGCAATGATGCTTGGGTGTCCATTTCTACGTTGAAGAGAGTCACTAAAAGCAGATTCAAAGCTTTATGTCCGGGATTTATTGTGTTACATGGCGGGCTTCTGAGTGGGGCAATGGGCAATGACTTGCCTGTTTCAAAATGTCAGCATCTGTAGTTTTTCTTTTTTTTCCTCTCGGACAAACCAATTCTTTTCTGAGAGGAAACGGTGAATCTCCCGCTCGGGAGGGAGGTGAGTGTAGACCAGGTGGTCCAGACTGGGAGCTGAGCGGAGAAAGGAGGGTGCTGACCTCTTCGTCAGCGTGCTCGCTTGTATCAGGAAGGGTTCCACCCCCATCCACTTATCATCTAGTTCCTCTCCCACGTCAGTCCCATAGATCTTCTTCACTCTCTTCAATGGTCAGCAGGCATTTCATTAGATGGATGCATCATTTATCTATTCTTCTAATACTGATCATTTAGATTATTTCCAGTATTTTGCTGTGACAAACAATGGATTAAGCATGTTTTGTTCAGATATTCCCCTTAAAGTGTTTTTGACCTTAAAAACACTTTAACGACCTCAAAGTGTTTCTAGTTTTACATCTAAAGGTTTTTATTGTGCATACACACAGCTTTGTGAAATTGATCATGTACATTTAGCTTTGTACCCCCGTGCAAGAATATTTATAGTTTATATGTTCCTATAAGGGTAATTTGGGGCCAAATGGAATGGCATTACATGTTTTGAAAGCTGTTGCCAAAATGCCCTAAAAAAGTTGAACTTATTTATCCTCCTACCACCCATGGAAGGTGCCTGGTTCTGAAAAAGGTGTTCTTGATGCAAACTCTGATTTTTTTTTTTTTTCATTTTGCTACGTTGCATTTCCCCAGTTAATTTAAATTTGTCACAAGTCTGTTGCATCCAGACACTTCCGCTTTATAGCGCCTGAGATTTGTTGTCATACTCAACGGCACTTACTGCGTTGACATTGAAAACTTATTATTTCCCTTCCCCTAGATTTTTAAAAAGATTTTATTTATTTATTTTTAGAGGGAGGGGAAAGGAGGTTGAAAGCCAGGGGAGGAAACATCAATGTGTGGTTGCCTCTTGTGCACCCTCTACTGAAGACCTGGCCTGCAACCCAGGCATTTGCCCTGACTGGGAATCAAACCAGTGACCCTTTGGTTTGCATGCTGGTACTCAAGCCACTGAGCCACACCAGCCAGGGCCCTTCCCCTAGATCTTGAACAGACCAGCTAAAGTATCTTGATCTTGTATTTGAGGACCTATATTTGAGGTAATCATTTAATGAAAAAAAAATTTAAGAAATCCTCCAAACCATATACATCTGTATATGGCCCCAAATCATTTTTAATCGATAACAAAATGTTATCCTTCAGTCCTTCTTTTACAAAAGCAAAGCATATTTTATGTATAAGGTCATCTCTATCTACTATCTCCATAAGCCTTTTCAAAGAACTCAATGCAGGTTGTGGCATGATTTGATTATGAATGGATGCGCAGTACTAGACGTGAAAACCGAAGCCATCCCAGTCTGGTGACTGCGGTTGGCGGTGCTCCCCTTCACGACATTAGTGACAGTGGCTCACAGTGCTTCCAGGACTTATCCCCAATCAGTACCTCTATTTTGGATAAGACATTTCCTGCAGGATTGCTCAAATTGGATCCTTGCTCCTTTTATCTGTTCCTCTCTAAGCACATGCAAATTGGGCTTGACTTAACCGAGCAGCTCCACTTTAATTTGTTGGGACGATGTGATGCGTAACCAAAATAGACTTTGAGGCCCATCAAATGTCTCTGCTGTACGGTTCAAAACCGGAGTGACCTTTACAGCTCGCACTGTGCATTGCAAATCGAAAGTTTGAGGCCAAGATTAGAAACTCACACACTATTTCCCTTTCATTAGAGGAGAAAACAGAATTCAGCTGGACACATGCACCAAAATTAGATCCTTAAACAAACAGCCCAGGTCTTAATAATTCATGCAAAGACGCGGGGAAAAAATGAGGAAAATAATTGAGCAATGGCAGGCAAATACCATGCCGTTTTGCACTGCCTCAAACTAATCATCTGTACTGTTTTATCTCTGATGTGCAGGTTTATTAATGAAGCAAAAAGGCATCTACTATGGGTAAATAATACATCATATGGAACTCACACACTCTATGTATAATAGAGATCAGTGACACCTATCAATTCATTTTAAATCAGGTCATGTGCTTTTTGCTCAGTCTGCAGTTTGTCAATCTCCGCTTTCTACTTAATAGATGTCGTGGTTTGCCGTGTTTAAAAAGTGCAGTGTAGTCAGGAACTAGGTGAAATATAAAAGTAATTACAAAAAATCAGCAAGATCAACTCTGGCCCATAAAGGCAGGCTCAACACTGACATATTTGTACACTTGTCACAGTGAACACGGGCTTGGCCCAGAGGCTTAGGGAGAGAATCCAGCCCTGCCATTAAGGAATGAAGACATTTTGCAAACTTCCTGTTTTGTTTTGTTTTTTAAACAAAATTCTACAAACCTATTGGGATATTAAATGACTGTGGATGAAGGGAAATTGGTATCATCCCCATGAGAGGTTGCCAGGGAAGTTACAGAAAACCAGGGGTCAGTGGGTGGGGGCAGGAAAGAAAGACATGATCCAAACAGCAGAACTGGATCGGACAGAGGCTCCTAAAGACCCCCCAAAAATAATTAGCGGTACAACGCAGACGTCATTAGCTGCGGTAACGTCTGTGACAAACAAGTAACAGTTGAAAACAATAAAACTCCTGGTAATGTGCTGTGTTGTACTATTGACGGCAGCATGTGGGGAGCCTCTGACAGCTGCTAAACAGATGTGGCAATTAGCAAACCTTATGGTCATGCCTGTAAGATTATTATGCAACATGTTCCCCAGCAAAATTAGATGGCTTCCTCCTTTGTGTGGCTTTCTCCGCGTGGAGAGGGCGCCTGATGTTCCATTTCAGCGGCGTTGTTAGCTGCTAGTGCCTCAGCCGCACGCGTGTGCCTTCATGCATCTACACACAGATATAGTTTTTGATGTCTTCTGAAAGATTTAGAGAAACTCAGAACTTAAACAAGAACAATATCAGTTCAGCCATGTAGCAGATACTTCAATTATAACCACTAATGGACAAATTGAGAGATAAAAAGACTTTCCTATCATGTTGAAATTCAATGAACAGTTTTCAATTAGGCTCAGGATATAAAAGGAAAAGAGAAAAGCGCCTTTTCCTTGATGTTAACATTGCTGAGAAAGATGAGAGGAACTTTGCTTTTTCATTATACTGAAGAGATGCATATAATGCCGCGTATTTGAATTATAAATCAGGTCGCTATCTGCCAACTGAAAGCAATATCAATTAGAACTTAGGTGGATTAAGCTTTAAAATGCCTTATATTTAATGACAAAAGTATGACTGTTAATCTCCGCAGCCATCAAAGGGATAATTTAAGGCAGCAAGAAATCAGAGAATGATGTCACAAAAATAGGCCCTTGCAGCTTTTTGGATAGTATTATCGTAATTAATGTACTTCAAATGACTTTTTTGTGGGTTATGGGCTTTCACAAAAGCATTTATTGCGGGCATAAAATATAAAACTCTGAAGAGTGGGTTTGACGGAGGTTGACTGGAGGGTCCTTACCCTTTCTGCTACAGTAATTCCTGTAAAATAATAGTTTCATTTACAGGCGCAATTTATAATGTTGAATTTATGCCAGTTCATCTGATATAAATCATGGTAATAGCATGATCTATTGTATGTCACTTGAGCAAATGCAAATTAAATATCGTTAAATTAAAGAAAAACTGTTACAATAATATTAGGTTGTAACTCGAGCTGCCGGCGTAGAGGAAACGTGGGGTCAAGGATGAAATCTCACGTTGTCGGTCTCCATCCGATACCGTAACGTGTCGCCGAAAGCCAGGGTACGCACGCAAATAAATAACGTAAAGATGGTGACGCGGGGCTGCGGACAGAGTCGTAAATCCACTCCAGCACATTGCTTCATTTTAATTTCCAACAGCAACTCTGAAGACGAAATGGCTGCTTTTCCGCTGGGGTTTGCTTCCTGCGATTCTTTAATGTCTTACTCAGCAATTGGAAACGAAGTTTCTTTTTTAATTACTTGGTAATATTTTCTTCTTTTTGACTTGCAGGCTTTTTTTTTTTTTTTTTCTTTTTCCTTTTTTCTTCTTTTGCCAGCAGCACTTTCAACAAAGCTGTTGTTTATTTACTTCCCCAGACCCCAGGCCTCCCTGCGCACAGGTCCAGCGAGCACAGCAGGGTTCGGTGGTCAGATGGTTGGTTTCCGGTGGCTCGTTTTGTTGTTTCTGTAGTGATAGGCTGCGAGACCGAATCAGCGGGGTCGGTTACAGCTTCAGTTCCCGACTGTGGTTCTAGAAAACCCAGGTCATTAGTAAACGAGAGTCATTAAAATGCATCTATCAGAGGAATCTGCTTTCCCCCACAAATCAGAGTTTATTCTCTTTGTTGCATTTTGGGAGTTGATTACAACTCATTTTCCAAACCATCCAGAGCCATTTTGCTTAGATAAATGAGTTCTGGAGAGAGGGTGGGAGGAAGAAGAGAGAGAGAAAGGGGGGGGGATATGAAAGAATGAAACAAAAGATATAGGCAGCATTGCTTCTCTTTATAAGAAAATATATGTGTTATAAATCATTATGAATGGATCACACTTGGTAAGGAATAAGTTGGGATTTTGGGGTGTGTGTGCGCGTGTGTTCTATTTTATGTGTCACCTAGCACATTGTCAGAACTCAATAAATGCTGATGGATGACAGCGTGACATGCCCATTATAACATCAATTAATTTGCTGTCAAGAAAAAGTGGGCCCTTCAAATTACCCGGCCGTAATTGCCTTGGCTTTGCTAACTTTTCCCTCCCTACCAGGTTACGTGAGTCGTCATCAACACTTAGGCCTCAGAACTCTTCAGTAAAAGCCTTCATTTTCTCCCACATGCCACGGTAAGGAAAAAAAAAAGATAAAATTTATTGCCGTGATTGGTTACCTGTTAAGATGTGACTCTGTGGTTCTTCTGATGGGCCTGGGAAGCTGTGTGGGCTTGTGAAAATATATACGTGCAGCCCTGATGGGTCAACTGGGCTTCAAGATGACTTGAAAAGCTGACGCGTACTAAGCACAGAGCGTACGTGCCAGGCAGACACTCACTGGGGCCCAGACTGGGGCAAGGAAGGTGAGGTATTCACCACGGGTAACAATTGGGGGGGACACACCCCAAAATGCAGTAATCAAGAATAATCATTTTAATGCCAAATGAAAAAATTAACATAAAAATCTATAAAGAACTAAATATCAATTTAAATAAAGAAGAACCAGTAAAAATGCCATATGAAGCCATATTGGAACATGAGGCAAAAAAAAAAAAAAATGCATTTCCATATGCATGCTTTTATGTGTTTTTTTTTAATTCATTAGTTTTTCCAAAACATTAAAGAAGTTGAAAACAGTACTGAAATATTGACAGGAAATATATTAAAACATAACTTTTTTTAAGTTTAAATATTTTACTTTTACCCCAACCGAATTGATTATAATTTTGCTTTTCTGGCTTTAATGGAAGTAAAATCACCAATAATATTTTCAAAATCTAATTCTGAAAAAAAAATCAGCCACTAAAAAATACATGAAAGCGTGTGGATGGGGAGGCACGTTTTCTCCTTCGCCCCAGGCGCCAGTGCGGATCCACACAGCGCCGATCCTATTTCCATGAAAAATTTTGATATCTTGCTCTTCATGGATTTTTTCCCCATTAATTTAGATTTAAAAAAATACTGCATCAAAATACAATTTACCTTGACTACTGAGTTTTTGGGGACCCCTTAAATTCTGTGCCCAAGGCAAGCACTTCATCTGCCTCACTTAGTCCCAGCCCTACAGCGCTTTACATGGTACTCGCTGAATCTTCCAGGGCACCCAGGAAGTAGGCCTTATTATTGGGCTGGCCTTGCAGATGGGGAAGCTGAGTGGTAGCAGACCTGTAGGCAGCCACAGTTCCTGCTCTGGCACAGGCTTGCTGCAGGCCCCTGGGACTCTCAGCCCCAGGGCTCGCTCTGGTCCCCTGTCAGCAGAAGGGTGAGGAAGCGCTGCACACGGATGCCCCTGAGAGCAGCCCTCTGCTCCCGACAGGTGAGGAATCCCCCAGCTTCCCTGCCAGGTGGGGTGACACCAAGGCTTGTCTGTGGTCTGTAGTCTGCTAGATGTGTCCCTGCCTTGCTTCCCACATCCCAACCAGTGCTTCTTGGGATCACCCCCCAAATGAACTACCTGCCCTCCAAACCTGTCTCAAGGTCTGTTCTAAGGGAGCCCAACTTGTGGGAGAGCCGGGGTTGTCACTGAGGGAGTTGGCCTCCAGGGCCTGTGTTCTTAGCCACACCCTGCCCTGCACTTCCGTCAGCTCTGGTCTTTCCACTGGTTTCTATCTGGTCCTGAGCTACAAATTGCTTTTACCCTTTTAACTGGTCAAAAAAATCATCATCATCATCATCTTCTGGCATGTAAAAATGATATGAAATTGAAATGTCAGCCACCATAAATAAAGTTTTATTGGCACACAGCTGTGCCCATTCATTTACATGTTGCCGGAGGGCACTTTCCAGCGACAAGGGCAGAGTTGTATGGCCGTGACAGAGCTGAAAGGCCCGAGAAACCGAAAAATGTTTACACACCGTTACAGAACAAGTTTGCTGGGCCTCGCCCTACTGCTCTTGTCTCCCAGCTCTTGTAACCTACTAGTCGGGTGGTCTTAGGTAAGTTTCTTTACTAACTTCTCTGAGCCTTAGAGGTTGCAAATGTAAAACAGGGATAAATAGTTGCTCCTTACAGTATCTGTGAAGATGTAACACTCGAGGCGATATTTGCAAAGCTCCTAGCACAGAGTTCACCTCCAATGAGTAAAATTCCCATTTCTCCCAGAATGAATTTTATGAAACCATTGTAATCTGACTCGTCCATCAGCTTGTGAACGCCCCATTTAGTAGCCAGCAGGTTTTTCTGGAGGGGGGCGGTCTGGGGCAGTGCTGGCATCCGGGTAATGGTGGGCCTAATTGCCGGTTAGCCTCAGGTCCCTTTAAAGTTGGTCAGGACATGGGAGAAAGCAAAGAAAACAAATGCATGCAAACAAAGCAGCATGGAAAATGCCAGGGGGAGTATAGGAGAAACTGCAATCAATATTCAAAAATGCACGCATGTCTCAGTTTTTCTTTGTTACCGTGTCAACTGTTTTGAAAAGTCTAAATTATGCTTGCAAAAACTTAACGTATGCATCTGTATGTATGAAGGCATACACCTTAGCAGGGACGAGGCAGGCAAGCATGACGGTAGGTTTTGCTTTGAATAAGAGGCAGAAGCAAGTCGTAAAATTCGTTCCCTCACGCAAGCTGAGTGGCGGGTCGCTCCAGCAGACCCTTTCCAGGGATGGATAAACGGGCCCATTTTCTTTCCTTCCTTCCTGCAGTCCGTCTTTCTCTCTTCCTGGGTCAGGGCTTCCCAGCCTCGTTGTCTTCCCTCCAGTGGTTTTCAATCAAGGAGGTTTGGCTCCCCAGGGGATGTTTGTCTGTTGCTGTAATCTGAGGGACGCCACTAAAATTTGGCGGGTACTGGTCGGGGATGGCGATGAAATCCTGCAGTGCACAGGACAGCCCCACTCCCAAACACACGGTTCTCCAGCCCACAACGTCAGCAGCCTCGAGGCTGAGAATCTCCGCTTTAGTCATTCCCTCTGGTGGGCTCTCAGTTCAGCAGCCAGAGTGATGTTTTAGTTTCTGAGATATGAACCCAGTCACATCACTTGCTTAAGATCCTTTATTGCACTCTCGTTGGGTGTAGGGTCAGATCTGAAACGTGTTCATGGTTACGAAAATTCCCTGGCTGGTTTCTTGCCTACTTCCCCGCTCGTCCATCTCCTTCCTCTTCTTCCTAAATGCAGCGTGTTGTCCTTTACCTGTAGCATTCTGCGTGAACCGCTTCCAAAGGCCGACTCGCTTCCCCTCAACCCTGTCTGCCCTTCCCTGGCCAGCTCTCTGCACCGGTGATACCGGGTATCAGCTCCCAGGTGAGCTCTCCTTGACAGCAGCTGCCATCTCCCCGCCGTCCGCTTCCTCCCTCCCGTGCAACTGCTCGCTGAGTTCTCACTCAGACGGGAAGCCCTCCCCGGCCAGGGGTTGTGCCTGCCTCTTGCACGACCGCATGGGCGGCGTCTGGTGCACAGAGGGCTCTCGGTAAATATTTGCGGATGTATTTGTTGAACGGCGTGCTTACGCTGGCTTGTTTACATGGAACACTATTTGGAATGTTAAGCCATTTACAAGTGTAGGTAGAGGTGATAATTCATACTTCTGGGTTGTGATAACACTGATTTGCCATGTAATTATGCCAACTGAAAAACAAGGAAACAAAGCAGAAATTCAAAATGGTGGAATTTGAGCGATGAAAGCTAATAGGCAGTTCTAGTTCCTTCGGAGAGGATGGAAGAGTGCTGGATAATTTAATAAGTTTTAAACATAAATTAATTTTAAGGATCTTCAGACAATGGGTGATGAAACCGTCAAGGGGTGGGGGGAGAGGGGGTGCTAAGATTTTCCTTTGCTTGGAAGCTAACCAGTGAGCCTGCCATGGTTTTGTGGATGCTGGCAGGAGACACGAGACTCAGGGGTCAGAGACACAGGATTTTACCACAACACAGCAGGCAGCGTGGACTTCATGCTCACATGCACATATATACATACGTCTGTCCCCTTGGTCCCACATTGTGTGCGGGCCCTGCAGAGCAGCCTGGGGAGATTCTGCACGTGCTTCGGGTTTACGGTACAGCTGGACCCCCGAGGTCAGGACACCTTCGATATTACAAGGAGGGCTCCTGGCAAGACCGCCCAACCTTTGCCGCGCAGGGCAGCACGGCCTATGTTACCCCAGTCAGGGAACAACCGATTTGCTTTCTGCCCTGGAGGCGGACGCTACCTCTACGTGTCAGGACCACACGCTACACAAACACCCTCGTGCAGACTGTCTGGGGTAAAAGCCGTCCCAGGGCCGTGGAAATGCTCTGGGGAATTGCCGCCCTTCCCCCACCGCTGCTGTGCCGCCTGGCCCTGTTAAAGCTTTTAGAACGAGCTTTAAACTCAACTCCTTTTTGCCCCTGGGAAGTTTGAGGTAACATTTCCTGATGCACTCATTTACATGCAAAATACTTGCAGATGGGAGCCCCGGAAGATGTAGAAGCGTGGCTGGGTTTTTCCGTGTTACATTATTCTCATACATGCATAGAATGTGCCCGCAACTATTCGAAAATGCATTTCTCTGCGGGAATGGCTCCAGCCACCGCACCGTCAGGCCCTAACGATTCCATCTTCTGAATATTTCTCGAATCCATCTCCTCATCCTCTCCTTCACTGCGGCCGCCTTGTTTCTGGCTGCTGCTCTCTCTCTCTCGGGGATTCCAGCAATGGCTTTCTAGTGGTTCTCCCCTTCCACTCGGGTAGCCTCTTGAAGTCCGGTTTCCTGACCTTTGGCATGGACATAGCAACCATCCTGCCGCATAGAATTTTTGTGAGAATTACATGGAGTAATGCAAGTCAGCCTAACAAGTACTGAGGCTCAACTGATGTTAGCCCTCACGGTTTATTACTCCTCTGCATATGTACAGGGCCCCGAATCCGTGTTCACTGTGTTTGATTTCTCGCAACTAACAGGTACTCTGACGCAAAATCTCCAAAGTCAAATCACTTCTTATGAATGGAATTAAGTAAGGCCATAGCGCTTTCAGCTGAAGCTGCCGTCAAGGAGAAGGGGTTTGAACTTGGGAGGAAGGATAAAATGGATCAGTTGATGTGCATTCTCCGAGGAAATAGAATCTGAACTATTCTCCCCCGGCAAACCAGCTCCATTTCACTGGGAATGTACATTTGCTAAGCGCATGAAAAAGATCTGAAAGCTCTTCTCTATTCTGTGATTTATTGAACGTGTTTGGGCCAGTACGGGAGGAATAAAATCACCACATCACTATATGTGTGTGAGATAGAATATACGATTAAAAATATTTATTATACTGATGTGGAAAAGAATAATATGTTAAACAGATACTCATGTAATAATGCATATTTTCCCCATAAAATTTAATTTATCCCTCGGGCCAGGCATAAACTTCCCTCTTGAACAACTTGCTTTCCAACTATAGATTGCTGAGCTAAACTGCTTAGTTTTACAGCAAATTGATCACTACTGTAATATTTCAGGAGTAAAATGATCCTCACCAGTCAGTTTGATTTCAAAGGCCAAAATTTATAGTTTTGCTCCTGATTTAGTGATAAGATTTTTTAACATATTGAGCATTTTATCACTTTCTATCAGGACATGGAGTGGAACTTACAAATGAAAAAAAAAAAGCCAACAAAAAAGGGACCATAAATAATACACTAGAGAATGACAGAAGAGTTTAATATTCCCTTTGGACCAGTGGAAAATTACTCAGATTTCTGTCCCTGTAAACATATGTCCTGGTCTCGATGGAAGACGTGTTATACAATCTCGATGCTCCCTGAGAAGGGGTCAGAGACGAAGCTGGGATGCCAGCCGGCAAGGACTTTGCTAAAACACACAGGACACGTTATTGTCTATACGCTCCCCAGTGTCTGTCTTCCCTGAGCTTTGTTCAAGGCAGACACAGCGTAGTTACGGGACACTTTGGAGATGCTGAAAATAGGTGCAGACACTTAATGCTGGGAAAGTTCATGACTCAGGAGAGATTACTCCCTGGATGGCAGCTTAGCCCAGAAAACTATAAAATCGAATTATGGTAATCAGAGGAGTCGGGAGAGAAAAGTCGGCCCCCCGAGCTCCGTTTACCGCATTTCTGAATTCGTTATATACCACCTACGTTGGATGCACGGGGAACAGAGTTTTGATCATCTCAGTAGATTTGCAAAGTAAAACCATTTTGTGATGACTGCAGTGGTTTTGGGGGGGAGAACTCCAGTTTGTAAGAGGAGGGATTAAGGCGAGATGAGATGCGCAGGAATGGAGGTAATAAAAATAGTCCTCTGGTGCCACAATATACTCACACGCATCCAGAATTTACCTTTTAAATAGTTGGTTTGACATGAAACTGGCGAGAACAGATGGGGTTGTCTAGGTTTTTGCCACTAAAAATATTTTTTTTCCCCACACAACATTTCCATCACGGAGCAGTGTCTACCTGTCTTGACATGAGAGTTAAACCATTGATCTGGGGTTTAAATAGGACTTTGAGCTGCAACGGTCTATTTCATCACCTGTAACTTATGTGTTGAGTCAGCAAGGCCAAAGATGCTTGTAGGAGACATCAAATCGAGACAGCCGGCGTCTGCAAGCTCTTTATTTTTCAACCTCCACTCAGGTCCATGTTCTAGGGAGAGGGCTGACATTTCCTGCCTGTGACATTGAGATTATCTGTTCCTGGGCAGTGTCCTTGGCTGCTGGATCTTGTTGATAATTTCATACGGAATATCAGATTACATTCCGCTCCGTCAAATTACGTGGCCGCTAGTTTTTTGTAAGACACCTTCTTGTTGGTATGCTTGTTATAACGTTTGCAAAGTTTTTTGTAGTATGCTTAGTTTTTTCTTGTTTGCTAAATATTAAAAATTTGTTGTTTTTCTTTTTGTATCTTTAAGCTATTGCTGCATTACAAAGAACTGCAGAAGCTCAGTGACATACACATACGCATTTATTGCTCTTGCCTGAGGGTGGCCGCTCAGTGGCCTCTGGATGATTACATGTTTGATGTCAGCTGGGGCCCCTGGGTGACCGGTGACTCTTCTCTGCGCAACACGTGCCCCATCCTCCAGCAAGCCAGCCTGGGCACATTCTCATGACTGTGGCAAAGGCCAGGCAGGACACACAGACTCTTGAGGCCTAGGCTCAAAGCTGGCATGCCGTCATTTCTCTCGGCCAAAGCAAGTCACAAGGTCAACCCAGACATAAGCGACTCTACCTACTTGGCGAGAAACACTGCCCTGGAATCAGGCACAGGGTGGAGATACAGGGACAGAGAAGAATTGGGCCCTTAACTCAGTCCACCGTACAGCTTTTGAATACCAGCCATAATGCTGTGAGGTGGGCACTGTTATTATTCCCACTTTGCAACAAAGGAAAGTCACATGCAGGGTGCTTAGTAAACAGTAAAACGTCCCCAGCTATGAAGGGGCTGGGCCGGAAATCAAGAGAGGGCCTGGGCTGTTTGCTGCCGTACTAGACACTTCGATCACCGTGAACACGCAGCCTGGAGCACATGGTCTCAGGCTTTTGAAAGTAACGTGTCATCACAGAGAAGTGAGTACATGTTAGTTCTCAGCAGAAAATGCACAACAGAACTTTACTGTAGAACTAATTGTTACACAGAGCTCCCATCCTGCTGAGTTGGAAGAAAAAATTAAATTGTTTCTGAAGATGTCCGTCTTTCTGAAGATTGCTTTTTTTTGGGGGGGGGGGGCTGCCGAGCATCTGAGCCCCCTTTTCGAGACTGAGGAACCCTTCCGTTTACAAGGCTGAGCCTCCCTCCCGCTACCACATGGAGATACCCGACCTGAGCCTCCTTGGAGGCGCCACATCCCCACGGGAAGCTTGTGCCAGGGAAGAGCAGGGACTGCCCCAAATGCTTTCTGCCGGTGGCAGTGGTCAGCAGAGTCGGAAGTTGTTCTGACATCGGTGTCCCATGTCCACTCCTGTTGGCCTAACCACACCCCGTGTAAACTGTAGTGTCCGTGCCCAGCCCCGGGCGGGCTGTGGGGTGCTGTCCTGGGCCCAGCACTACAGTCAGCTCTAGGCCTTGCTCTGCCCGCGCAGCCCCCACGCCTGCTCCTGGGAAATTCTGGCAGCTACAGAGCATCCTTTGATACATTTTCCCCACTTAATCAGAGACAGTCCCTGTTGCTTGCAACCATGACTCCCAATCCTTCCTGGTTTGCACCAGAGTCTTGGGGTCTTGCGCTGTGCCCAGACCTCGGAGCTGGGTCCCTGATCTCCTGGCTTTCACCACGTAGGTTCCTGCAGGCCTGTCCGCCACCCGATTTGCCCGACCAGACGCGCAGCTTTCTGCCACCTCTCCACCACGCTTGGCATGTAGAGAATGGGGGGAAGATGCTTAGGCCCCACCTGCCTAGACTTGCTGTGCAAAGAGGCCTTTTTTTTTTTTTTTTTTTGCGGAGGACTTTGCCTCTCTCGTGGGCTACAGGGAAGGGAAGCACAGGCCTCCTACCGGTCCGCGTCCACAGACCCCCTTCCTTTCCTCTGCTCCTTAAGTTCATCTTCTCCAGCCTGGCAGGATTCTCCTTCTTTTCTGGGGAATTCCCTTTCCTACATATTTTGTCCAACATATTTTGAGTTTGTTTGCAAGCCTCCTCTTTCTCTCTCTTAACAGTCACATTTGTTAATCCCGGGACTTTGGGAAGAAACAAACAAACACTCGAGAGCAAGTGCTGCTCCCTGAGCTACCAAATGCACATCCAAGTACCAGACTGAAGATGGGGAAGTGGTGTGGGGGTGCTGGGAAACAACTCCCCTCTCCCCCCGAGCCATATCTTACCGGATGAGCCTAAGGCACCTGCCTGGCGGAACTGGTTTCCAAACTGTGGCAGAATTTTGGTCTGCCATTTTGATCTCGCCTCCGGGTACTGGTTCCTCCTCCTGCTCCACGGGACCTGTGTTCCAGCTGAGCCAAACCAGCTCACAGGGCTCAGATACCTCCTTGCTGTCCTGTCTGCCTGCACTGTTCTTGTGTCCGCCCGCAAGGTCCCCTGCGTCCCAGTGCGGAGACACCACATCCCAGCTTCCCTTCAAGGCGAAACAGAGGGGGAGGTTCCCATCGGCAAGTGTAGATACTGTTTGGATGAGTGTTTCAAGGAATAGTTTGGCCACTTGGTTGGACATTTCTATGGACCAGTGATTTTCATGCTTTTTCCTCTCATGGCACACGTAAATGAATTAGTAAAATTCTGCAGCACACGGAAAAGATACATTTTTTGCTGATCTGACCAAAAAAGTAGGTATAATTTTGATTTGTTTTCATGGGACGGCTGTTGTTGCATTGCCTGCTGTCATGTCTGTATTGGACCATCTAGGGGAAAAGAGGCCAGTGGCCCCGATTAAACAGTCAGGTGGTGCGTGTTTTCAAAATTCCTGTGGCTGCCCCCACCCCCCCACCCCCCCGCCCCCCGCCCGGCGTGCCTCTTGCAGAACACAGGCTGAAAATCGCTGATGTAAACAAAGTCCTTATGTTCCAGATGCTTATGTTTTGGTGGAATAACTAGTTGAAAACTCGAACTTCTGGTACTCTGGGGTCGCCTGTACCGCTCTTCTCCCAGGAGAAAATACACGTCCCAAGCCCGTTCCTCCCTGGAACTCCACGTCATGTCAACTTCATTTTACTGACTGAAGATACAGGAACGGGTGCAGGGGAGAAAATTTCAAGTGCCCGGGAATAAATGGAATGATAATTTTAATGTCATTTTAAATTAAAGTAGGCTGGAATTACCTATGGGGATTTTTTTCTCTCGCTCTCTCGTCTTGAAATGGCAATTTGCAAAGATGTCTCCATTCTTTCAAGGACATTTATTGGGAATTTACCATGTGTAAGACATTATGCTAAGCAGGGGCTTTATGTCTATAACAGAACATTAAATAAGTTAGGAATAATGGGATGTAAACATGAAGCAATTTTATCTTATCTGCCACCATCACTTAAAACTTTATTAAACTGGAAAGGCTTCTTTTCCTGCCTCAGATGACTTTTTTTGGTCACTAATTCTAATACAAATTTCAACAGTTGCTTTAAGTTACTAAACACAATCTTAGTTCAGAGATTAGATGGTTTTGCACTGTATAATAAGCCAACTTCTGAACTTGACTTAAAATAAAATCTCCTTTCCTTAGACGTGGTCTTCTGGGAAAACTACACCCAGCAAATAGGGTCCCAGAAATCTTTCTACCCTCCCTGCAAGTCTGCAAGCAGGTTCCCAGGGGTTTCTGACCTCTGGGGCTCAGAGACTGGGGATGGAGGCGGGGTTGGGGGAACAGGAAGGTGCCTGCTTTGCCAGCCCTCGGGCCCTCCTGTAGACAGCTCCATGGCCTCCAGACTCAGCAGCCGGCTCTGTGGCAGACCCTTCTGCGTGGTGTGGGCCCAGCTCCCACTCGGAGATGCACAGGATCCATGCCCACAGATAGATTCCTCGTGGGTAATCAGATTTGCAATATACCTAGGCTCTTTTGAGCCTTGCTTGTTGCTAAAACCCCCTCACCCTGCAAGTACCTTGCAGAGACCAGTATAACTGGCTGCCTATTCATTTGCTAATATCCTTCTTCTGTGATGTAATGAGGGGCCTTGGCTCCTTTGTTGTAACTGGGATAGTGAAGGAGAACCGTCTTGGAATGCGAGGAGAGATTAGAATAAAGGCCTGTCATGGTGGAGGCCTCGGCTTTTGCTCCTCTTGAGAGAAGAAAAGCCATGCTGTCATCCTTATTCCTCCATCAGACTCGGTAGTCTGTGTGTATGTTTTATTTCATCCATAATGACGCAGACACTGCTGGCCGGTGTCTGCATCATGGCTCCGCACATTTCTCCCTCTGGGCATTGCTGTGAGTTCTTCCGAGACGCCACTCCCATTGTTGGGAAAGTTGCGTAAGGACATTTCTGTTTTTCTCCTGTTCATCTTGCTCTGGGGCTAAGGGTTTCCTGTGACTCCCTCTCATACTTGGGTGACCCAGGTCCCGCACACTTTGCTCGGAGGCCTGGCCGGTGCCTCTGGCTCTTGGGATGGACTACCTGCTGGGCAGGTGTTGGTCCCTGACATTCTGCTCTGTGGTCCCGGGAGCAACATCCAATTGGTAATAAACTCTCTCGCCGTTGCAGGGTTCTTCCTCCTCTCTTCCTCCCATCTGAGTCACTTGCGCGTCCCCTCCTCTGCCTCTCCCAGAGTCCAGGTCTGACCAATAAAGCTTTGGGGAGCTGAGAACTTCCTTTATAAACTCACTCACGTGTTTCTCTCTCATAGTCCTGTGGCACCTCCGAGTCTTCGTTTTCGGTCTGGGAGGAAGCGTTCCCGGGAGCGGCGGGAGGACAGGGAGGGAGGGAAGTAAGTGGCAATGGCGTGGAATGATAGCTCAAGGTCTCCTCCCGACAGAGACCTTGACTCGAGGGTCATCGGTAGCTTTTCAAAGAGGGGTCATTTTAGCTGGTATTAAAAGAGAAGTGTGCCTCTGAGGTAACATAAAAATAAAAATAAAGAAAGGTTGTTCTTGATAGAAGGATTCTTCAGCAAGTAGCTGGAGAAGAAAACAAAGCCATCTGGGCCGTAGACATGAGAGGAAAGAAGAAATTTGCCAAGCAGATATGTATTTATATATGTGTTGGTGAAGAATGAATGAATGAATAGATAGCACACATGGGTAGTGCTTGTGGAAAACAGACTGGATGAATGTATGCCTCCAAATACGTACAATCACACACCGCTGGACAATGGGGCTGTGCCCGGGGAGCAGGCGGTGGGCGGTTCCATCACCGTGGGAACACCACGGCGAGCGCTTCCACAAACCCAGATGCCACAGCCCCTCCTGTAATCGCGTGCGCTGTGCTTTTTGGAATTTTATTTTCTACATTACGGCTTATCATCAGCCTTATTTTGTATCCGTATCAGGTGCACAGCATCGTGGTCAGACAGCCACGCACTTTACAAACTGTTCTCCTCAGTATGACAGGTGCCTGCCTGGCACCACACCGAGTTCTTACAGCGTCATGGACTCCAGTCCCTCTGTGTCGCTTGAATATGCGCTGTCCTTCTATACGATGGCAGTGCAGGAGGTCGGTTTGCGCCAGCTTCTCGCAGACACGTGGGGAATGTGCTGTGTCGCCTTAGGGCAGCTGAGATGCTGCTCGGTGATAGGGGATTTTCAGCTCCAGGAAGATGTGATGGGGCCCCCGTGGTATGCTACGTGGTTTGCTTTTGGCCAAAATCTTGTAAACACATGACTGGGTTGTATATTATAAAATACACATTAGTGTTTTGGTGTATTTTCAAATACTATAATCCTTCATGTTTAACATTATTTTATTTAGTTATTGTTCAGTTACAGTTGTCCCAATGTTTCCCCTTTGCTGCTTTCCCCTGCCCGGTCCATCCCCTCCCAACCTGCTTCCGCCATCAGTCTCCACCCTATTGTCCTCGTCCTTGGGTCCTTCATATGAGTTACTTGACTTGACCCTTTAATGCTTCGTATTTTTAAAAACAGCGAGTATGCGCTACTTTGGGACCCCTCCCGCATAGTTATCTTTTTGAAAATCTGTCTACAAGGATGTCACAGGTAGAATGATATCCTGAGTGCCCAGCAGGGCTCTCGCTGTTTCTGACCTCATCTCTCTCCTCTCCCCGGCTCGCCCGCGCCACTGCCGTGCGGCGGCCTCCTTGCTCCTTGGCCAGGTCGAGGCCATCTTCACTTCACGGCCATTCTCCCTGCCCCCAGGGGCTGGCACAGGTCCCTTCACCACTTTGGTTATGCCGCGTTCACATGTCATGGCTTCGGAAACGCCTTCCGGAAAGTCACCATCGTCTCAGCCTGCTGTACACGTCTGCGCAGCCCTGGCTCCCACGCTGCGTCCCGTCTATTCGTTACCTTCCTCTGTGTCATTGCGTCTCAGTCTGTCAGTGTGACCCTGCGAAGACTTTGTCTAGAAGAGACTCTGACACACGGGTGGAATCAGGAGCTGCTGAATCACCAGTAAATATCTAGAAGTCATTTCTGTAAACAGGCAGTAATTTTTCTTTTGAGTGGTAAAGGTGGAGTTGCAGGAAATATTTGGGATTATGTAGCCCCCACTTAGTGCAGCTCAAACATGTCAATCATGTTTTATTGGAGACCATTCTTCCTACTGGGCAGAGTTTATCAGCCTCAGAGCCATTAACACTCGGGGATGGATAGGTCTTTGTTGAGGACTGTCCTTTGCAGCGTGGGATGTTGAACACCATCCTTGGCCTCTACCACTTAGATGCCAATATCACCCTCCCTCCCCACCCCCCACCAGCTGGGACAACCAGGGGTTGGCCAAGGTCCTCTGGGGGTCAATTTTTTTTCTCTTTCCCCGCCTGAGACCCGCAGCTCTCAGAGAAAGCTAGCGCCAAATACTTCCTCATCTTCCTAAAAATACGTACAGTATCATACTGAGGAAACAGTAAATTTTGATCCACCGCTGTGCTATTAGAAGGGAATGAGCTGGATTCTTTTACTTTAATGAGAGCTCCTCAGGTCTGAGCACCTTTCCACATTTTGGTTTTCTTGTTTAGTATAAATGCAATCCAATTTAATCTGCATATAAACACATCCACTGCATATTAAAATCAACATACAAACATCAAGCTGAATGCTTTCTAGAAGAAGCAAACTAAAAAAAATTCATGTATATTAATATCACAGGTAAGCCAATTATTATATGGAGTAGTAAATAAAAAAACAATATGATTAATCTGAACCTGGGAGCTTCATAAAACAGAATGTATGATATTAAGATTAGACTGCTTGAGAAACAATATTACGAATCCTTGCATTTTACATGTAATTTGTTTAAAATTAATTTCCCAGTGTGCTAGCTTATTTTTGTTTCACCCAGACCTACACTAATAAGTTTTATGAAACATTGATATTACTTAAAATCACAACACAGAGAAGAAACCATTTCTCTGCTCTTAATGGAAGCAAACCACACCGGTTAGCTTCACAGGGCCCAGGCCCCAGGGACCTCCAGGTGCGCTGGAATCCGGTTTACACGTAGCTCACCTGGCTCATTAACAATCAACACTTCTGACCCCCTAATAACAACAGCAATAACCTCTATAATAAAAGCAATATAACTTTTGAGAACTTACTATGTGCCAAGCCCTTAGCATTATGATTATTTAATTCACTACTCATAACCACCTGGCATTTTGATATTATTATTAACCCCATTTTATAGAAGGGGACACTGAGAGGCTAAGCTGCCCAAGGTCACAAACCACGAGTAAGTGATGGAGGTGGCTTTTGAACTTGGCCCTGTTAGACCCCCTCAAACTCGTGTTCTTAACTATTGCACCACTAATTAGCAGGCTATTATGTTCTCTCAGTTGCTATTGTTTGTTAAATAGGCTTTCTACATTGATGAATGGTCAGTTTGCATATCCGCATTCATAAGGTGCCTGCCTGTTTGCAAGATCAAGCGAACTCTAGCAGAGAAGAAATGCACCACAAATAAATTTAACTACGTACAGTAAGCTTAGGGAAAATGGCAAGACTGTGGCGAGGGGGCCAGCTGGGGAGAAGCTGCTGGAATAGTCTAGACAAGAGAAGGTGGCAGCTTAGAGTAAGGCAATGGCACAAGGCAAGCCGAGCAGAGGATGGATTTTGGAGATCTCAAAAGATCTGTTTAGTGTTTTCCATAAAATAAAAGACACATTTTTCATTTTCACCAATAACTTTGTTGATTTGGATATTTTGAGTATGTTGGCTCTCTCCCTCATGGTATAACGCTGATTGTTCTCAATTAATTGATTAACATTAATTGATGGTTTTCAAACATCTCAATTTGATCACTATCAACTTCAGCTGGTCTACCCGACCATGGAGCAGCATCCAGCAAAAAATCTCTGCACGGAAATTCGCAGACCACTTCTGGCACGTTCCATCAGGCACAGCACCTTCTCCGTACACTGCACAAATCTTTTTTTGCGTTTCAGTTGCGTTTTCACCTTTCTTGAAATAATAAAGCAGAATATGCCAAAAATCTTGCATATTTTCTTCCGTCTTAGATATTAAAATGGCTGTACAAAAATTCACCAATTTTGATAAGTTCTTAAAAAAGTACATGCTGATATGACAGCTGTCACAATACAGTCTAACAAAATTGTTTCAAGTGGAGTTGAAGGCAAGTAGCTACCAGAGTGACCACATGTGAAAAAGCAAACGGACTTGGGCCCCACACATCAGGATCAGCAGGGCTTCACGGCTGGGACGCTGAGAATGAGAAACAGCGAGAAGAGGAGACGGGCGCCCAGTGGTCCTGGGAGGGCGGCACCCTGGGCGGGGGGTGTGGCGGGAGATGGTGAGTCCTTCTGCTCCCATGTTGGTGCGCAGGCCCTGCGTGGGACGATGCGGTGAGCGTGTCCACCCGGCTGCTGGATAAGCGAGTCAGTTTCCCCCGGAAACGCAGATGCTGCCCACGTTTTATTCCTCTGTACAGGAGTGAAAACTCACTCAGCGCAGTGTCCATGCTCAGTCCATCTCTGTCTCCCCCAGAATGCATGTCACGTTCCAGCATTTCGGGGAATGGGACGAAATCTAATCCGGGTCTACCTTGGTCTTGCTGTTACTCTTCCTGGTGGTCCCATAGTTTCCGTTTACAATTGTCCACGTACTCTGTTTCCCCACTGTGCTCCAAGCCAAGTCTGCCTCTATTGCTCCTCCTTATCCTCAGTCCATTAGAATACTCACTTCCCCAGGGAAAGGTCCTTCTGAGCTTCCTCTGCGCACTGGATTTAATAGTTTTCTCTTTTTAGCCACTGAAGCGTTTTATTTATAGCCTTTTTGCAACCCCCCCACAAGGTCCTTTCTATACTGATTTGTATTTTACAAGCCTCCTCTGGTGCCTGGAACATATGAGGCAGGCAACATGTTGCCTGTCTTTATTACAGGCTTGTATCATATGTATCGTGTGTGTGTGCCAGGCGCACTTTCAAATGCCTGCAGGGTCCTGCCGAATGCTAGCATTGGACGTTGGGTGAGTCACCGAACCTCTTTAATCCCCAGTGTCCTCATCTGGGGAACTAGATCATAGTAATTCCCACTTCATACAGTAGATGCACAGAGATGAAATTAATTTAAATATGCGAAGGGCTTGGACCCCTGTCTGACACATAGTAAGAGCTGTGTAAGTACCAGATGTTGTTTTCACAGGGACCTACCAGTTAAGGGAGTCACGTTCCCTGGAATTGGGAACATTTATTTTCTTAAAGCATGAATTGCTTGGTCCGACTCTAATTTTCTGACTTTCGATGGAGACACAGATGCAAGGAATATTATGCAGGTGTCTCAAATTCCCTATCAGAAGAACAGTAGCATAAGCATGATGATAAGAAGTCAGAGGACACTAGGGAGGGGCGGGGGCTGGGGGGGAACACAGAGAGCTTGTGCCCTCGAAAGGGGGTGGCCCCTGCCCCGGACAATCTTTGTCATGTGGGAATGCCCACCTAGTGTTATCAGATCGTCGAGTTTTAAAGAGAAGCTAGAACCTGAAGTTTACATATAATCTATTTAAAAAAAAAAAATCCTCACTCAAGGATGTGCCCACTGATTTTAGGGAAAGGGGAAGGGAGGTAGAGAGAAAGGGAGAGAAACATCGATCGGCTGCTTCTCCTACACACCCTGACTGGGGACGGAACCTGCAACCTGGGCGTGTGGCCTGACCAGGAATCGAACCCATGACATTTTGGTGTATGAAATGACACTCCAACCAACTGAGCCACACCAACCAGAGCTAAAATCTCCTCATTTTTAAATGCTGGCAGCTAAGCAAAGAATAAAATTTAATGCGCTCTGCAGTGCGGCAAAGAGAGGGTCAGAGAAGATGCATCTGTAGGCTGGTGGGGCCCCCAGGCTCCTAGTTGGCACCCTCTGCTTTATCTTACAATGTCCTTTGGGCTTTGAACCTTGGCCTGTGCACAGTAGGTGGGCAGATAGATGTGCACTGAACTGGACTTTGGCCAGAGAACTCAGGAGTGCTTTCCATACATAAAACCAGGTTTATGAGTAAAAAAAAAAAAAGGGGGAAAGGATATTTCCCACTGTTGCTATTTTTGTCTGTGTGTGCACACCGGGGCAACATGCCCTAAATGCAGAGAAGCTATAAACTAGGTCATTTCCTTGGGCAGGGAAATTCTCTGAAACAAAAGCAGCAAAAAATTGATCATTTTCTTGCTAAAAAAACACATGCTTCCACCCCCCACTGTACATGCAGTTCGGTGTAATAAAACCGAGGCTGACAAAAAAATCTTACACTCGTGCAGCTTAAAAGCAGAATTTTTAATCACACTAATTTAAGTGGATATCCTAAATCGGTTTTTCAGTAAGAACACAATCACTGCTTCATTTCCCTTAAGAAAATGTTGACCTCTACAAGGAATGTAGTGATTTGTTTTGATTCCCCCCCCTTCCCTCTGGATGTTTTTATTTTTTATTTTATAGAATTTAATAATGGGTGAAGTAACAAATGAGAAATAAAAATATTCCTGAACACTCCAGGGCATCCGTGGGTATGTAAACAGACACCGTAGCTTTTTCCTTAAGTTGAATCATTTACTTCGCTATTTGACTTTATAATTTGAACTCTGCTTATTACTAAATTTAACCGGTGTCAGTCCCTGAGTTTCAGCAAATGGCAGGCTCTGAGCATCAAATGCCAGGTATCCTATTTCATCTCCGTTTCGGCCGATTTATGCACCTGCTTGCGCACTGATCTGTTTCTGCCGGGATCTATCAGAAAGGCGTTTCCAGGTCTTCGTTTCTCCTGCCTTCTTCTCTACCAAGAGCGGGCCCTCCCCTCTGTCTGCAGTCCCCCCCCCCCCGCCCCCACCTTCCCGCCTGCAGATGTTCACGGTATAGATATTTCCTTTATTATTCCCTCTAAACTTCCTTTGTTCCCATCTCTGTCTTTTATTATTTCTACCGTGTCATCAGAAGCTGACGGCTGGAGCCTGCCAATTAGCCTGTGTCAGCGCCAGCCCGAGCCTTGAAGTGCAAGTGCCAGGCAGGCGGACAGGCCCTATTTCGTACGCAGCGCTGTGTCCCCGCATGGAGATGTGCCATCAATGACAAAGGAGCGGTAGATGGGCTCCGAGTGGCTGCTGACAAACTTCCTGTGTGTGTGTGTGCGCGCGCGTGCGCGTGTGCGCGCACGGCGGCCGGGGCTAGGGTGGGCAGGCCACAGCAGGAAAGGGAGCCTGGCCCTAAGCGCTGAAAAGCAAATTTAACTTTCAAGGCAGTTTTTCAACTCGACACCAAAAGGCCATCGGATCTGAAGCGGTTTCCAGCATGGGTGTTGTCCACCTGTGTTAGTGAATGAGGATGGGGGGCGGGGTGCCCGCAGGGACGGGAACAGCCCATCCTTTCCTACCTCTTGATTCCACCAGCACAGCCCACCACCCTAATGAATATTTCTGGGTACCGTCCAGGGTGAGGCGACTGAGGCACTGGCCTTGGGTGCAGAATTTAAGGGCACACCTGAAGCTCGACCATCAAGATAAATATTATAATAGAATATTTAAAAAATCAAAAATCATGCAAAAAAAGAATCCATGAGGAGGAAAATACCAAAAGTTTGCATGAACACAGGTTCATTACGCTGTTTACTGATCCTGTCTTTATAACTTTAGTGTTTTCTTTGTCGTGGTTTTTTGTGCATGAATTTTGAGTTTTGACAAGATTGCCTTAATATCTCATTTATGTCCATCACTGAGTTCCTCGGCAGCCCCTTCATCCTGCTCCCGACTCGAGTGCCTTACCCACCTCCCCCTAGTCCTGGCCCTGAGGGTTTCTCACGTGGACTCACGGGAGATTTGGCTCCTGTCTGCCGGGAGCACCAACGACCCACATGCACTCAGAGGGCGCTGTGGGGCTGCTGGGCTGGCACCGGGCCTCCTCACTGGGCAGTCCATCTTGTGGAGGGAAATACTGAGAAATCGGGACCCCCAAGAGGCCAAAGTGTGCTGAACTATGAGGAAGAGTAGGGGGTCCCACTATGCGACTCTTTGGTAGAGGAGCCCAGACAGTCTGCTGGTACCCCCATGTCTGCAGAGTACCATGGCTGCAGCATCTTCCGTTTTCCCCCGCGTATCCTCCGTTCTCCGTCAGACTTGGGAGTGAGCCCCGAAGGGTCTTGGCCAGGAGACAAAGCCGAGGGCCCCGAACCGTGTCCTATTCCGAACTGCTCCTTCTCTTAGGCAGCTGGGGCCTCAGACCAGGCCAGCCTCACTGTGTCCGAATGCCTCTGCCACCGTCGTGAGCTCGCCTCCAGGACCTGCTCTGGGCTCTGCCACCTGTGCCCCGGATGCGGCCGTCACCTGCGTCACCATTGCTGTCAGTTCACAGTTACTGTGTGCAAAGCAGGCCAATCCCATTCAGTCCTCGTGACAACCCCGACCAATGGGAACAGTGATTATCTGCTGTGCATCAGTGAGGAAGCCAACAACCCAAGGAGTGAATTCCCTGGCACCCTCTTGCTCAGAAGCAGTTGGGCTGGGATTTGAACCCACATCTGTCTCATTCTGGAGTTTGAGCTCTTAACCACTTCCCAGGCTTGCATTTGCCCCGCAGGCTTCTGGGGAGTCTCAAGAACCGGGAAGCTTTTGTGGGACTTTATTTGCTCTACTTTGCATAATGGAAAAAATTTTCATTCCCCAAATGTAAAGTTATATTATGAAAGTTTAAAGTAATGTTGAAATGTTTGTTTCAAACCGTGCTTTATCTTATCAGTTAGGGTTGTTGGCTGTAAACAACTCAAACTACCTCTGGTTAAAATAAGCCTAGATGCATAAAAAAAAAAAAAAAAATACTGGCCTCTTACAAAACATTAGGAGAGTTAGAGGCCGGGTCTGGGCCGCCACACAGCAGTCTGCTCCGAGTCCGCCGCCCTGCCCACTTAACCACTCACCTCTCCGCAGGGGCGTCTCTGATGAATACACGCCCCGGATGAGGTGGGTATAAGGTGGGGCGTCAATAAGAGGTGATAAATCTCCCGAGGGACCACCTTTACTTGGAATGGCGGCCCTTCCTGAAATTACAAAGTCCGATGTCTCAGAGAGGCCGAATGAGTTACCCAAGGTTACTATGACCCTTTGAAGGAAATAACCCCATAATCATCCCCACTATAGAGATGAGAAAATGGAGAACTAGCCAGGGGAAGTAACTCCACTGAGGTTTCAGAGCCAATAAGCAATAAAAGTGGGCTATGAATCAGAGTATCTGCCTCCACAGTCCAGGCTCTTAACTGTCTGGGGAAAAAAAGAATTTTTAAGAACAAGAAATCTAAAAATATATTTATAAATTTTAGAGAGTTTAAAAATACATTTAAATGTGTGTCAAAATGTATACCCTAGGGCTGTCTGACTGAGGGGTAGGTACATCATTTTGCTCTTGATACTAAATTCTTCACTTAATTTTTTAAAACATTTTATTTATTTATCTTTAGAGGGGATGGGAGAGAGGGAGAGAAATATCAATGTATGGTTGCCTCTCGTGCGTCCCCTGCCAGGAACTGGCCTGCAACCCAGGTATGTGCCCTGACTGGGAATCGAACCGCGATCCTTTGGTTCGCAGGCCCGTGCTCAATCCACTGAGCTACACCAGCCAGGGCCTTCATTTATTTTTTACAGGGTTTCTTATAAGCAATCCCTTTGTATCTATCATCTAAGAGTTTTCTGTAAAAATGTGCATAACTACATATATTTACAAGCGGTGTTACCTTTCAGGATGCCATTTCTAGAAGTTTACCATGTATTATGAAAAGGGATTGAGAGCTTTAAAAATGTTGCTTAGAATATGGCAGTTTAAGACAATTGTTAGCCTTGGCCTTCTCGGCCACCCAGGCCCCAGCAGCCAGGTGTAGAGAGAGTATGCTGATCGCTCACCCGCATCACAGCCTTCCCCGGCACCGTAAGGCAGCTGCCCCCGCCAGGCCTGTCGAGAGCTCCCATGTGTACAAACCATAGGACTGGTACTCACTCATCCAGCTCCTGTCTGTGGGGACAGCCTCCATAGGGTTTGGAACGGAGGCTGTTGGGTGAAAAGAGACTCCATTTTCTGCTCCCGATCTGAGCAGAGCTGAGCCTTTGCATGTTTCTTCCCCCTTGAGCTGGGCAGAGATTCGTCTTCTTTAGATCTCTTCCGGAGACAGAACTCTGTGGGCAAGTTGTTTGCTTGGGAGGTGGAGCGGAGAAATACTGAGAAGGGGAAAGGTGTGAGATGGGGAGGGAACGTTGCATCATCGCCACAGCTGCCACCTCGGGTGGCCGGCCGGCTGGGGTCGAATGCTTCCTGGGACACTCTGGAAGCCAGCGTAGAAAACGCCTCGAAGTTACTCCCCTGGAGGAGGGAGGTATTTATACGCCAACACTGTCCTTTGGTTGAAAACTGTTTCAGGCAGAGTGTTAATTTGCTGGTATTTCCAATCTACCATGCCGATGGCCAGCTGGTCTCCAGAAGCCAGAAAAATCCCCCAGGCAAAGAAATGCAGGTAGTGCTGGCTTTGGATGTCAGCATCATTCACTCAGGTGGTCGGGGCTTGGCGCTGCCGGTGATGGGTACAGATGCCGCTGGGCTGCCCACGCCAAGTCCTTATCGGAGAGAGCTTTGCGTGTTTCTGTTCGACAAAGTTCTTGCTTCAAGAAACTCCTCATCACCCATCTTCCTGTTTCAATGCCAAGAAAACATTGGAAGATAATGTTCTTGCAAATCTATGCTTTGCCAAGAGTAGGGTTAGTATTTTTTTTTTTTTTACGTATGTTGGGGCACGTATTTCAAATTTGTAAAAGGGCCTTTTCTCATCTACCCTCTTCCCCCAACCAGTAGATACAGCTGAGAGTCATGCATCTCGGTTTTTCTATTTTGATGTGACAAGAAGAAGATTAAATCACAACGGCTTTGGGATTTTTGCCCATTTTTTCTCTTGCCTCTGCTGTTCCTTATAATCCTATTTATTTTAATTAGAATTTAGTTTTTTTAAATTGAACCTGTTTTCTTCCTGTGGTATTTTTATAAGCTGCGTTCAGGAACTCATGGAGTTTCCAATAAACTAGAAATAAGTCTGGTTTTTGTTTTTGTTTTTTTCAGTCGAGATGCTGTGTGCTATCCAGGCCTGGATCCACTGGGCTAGAATTCGTTTCAAAGATCAGGCAAATGGATCATCCTAGCAAATGGAGCTACATTTTATTCTTTGGAATTATTCTAGCTCTGGTACCTAAAAACCAAGCTTTAAATTCTTTTGTTGCGCTTATGTTCCTCGGTCTTTCCTTGCTGGACCCCAGCTCTGACAGCAGCTCGTGTTGGACGGGGCCACACGGCTTCCAAGTGCTGGCGTCGTCCGGGCTCTGCCTTCTCTGGCTGTGTTATCTGGGGCGAGTTGCTGCACACCTGCTCAGTTTCTTCATAATCAAGTGCCTGTGGTCATAAAACCCAGGTTACAGTTCCCTGGTATTTACTAAACCGACGTAGTGTACACAGAATGCTTAGTCCAGTAAGCGTGTGATCACTGATCACCGTAAACTCTCACCACAAAACACTGGTGCGCTCACATTTTACTGGAGTGGAGGAGATGTTGGTGGCTTGTGAGTATATTTACACATTTGGTCTTGAACGATCAAGTCACTGGCTGATGGCTTGTGTGTGCCTAAGTGTAAGGAAGTTGATAAATAAGTGGGTATACGTGCAGTGTCTGTGTTCTCATCCTGATGTCCACAGTCTTAATTTTGACATGTCAGTGATATCCCTGTGTAATGGGCGCATGGGGCCATGTGTCTGAACGCCCTTTGGTATTCAGTATGGACCGAATTTTACCCCGAGCAGCTCTGCTTCCCCGTCCTGGTATGTGAATGTCCATGACTGTTCTCAAGGAAATGAAGTCGTGGTCACATCTAGATAATGCGGTGTGATGATTACTCGGAACCGAATCTCTCTTGCTCTGTGTTCCTTCACCTACATTAGCCACTGCGGCTCACTTCTGGCAGGAGGGAGAACGGCTCTCCTGTTTAACTCCCAAGCGGTAGGAGGGGAAAAAACCCGATGATCCAAGTAGCTAACAGTTATGAGAGCTCACCACGGGCGAGCATTTCGCTGCAAATGCCCTGCTTCCTCCAAGGAGTCCAGGCCCATATTCCCGCCATCCCCAGCTGACGGATGAGACTGGCACTAGTAAACACCCAAGGATGTTGGATAAATGCCTCGTGTGGCCAAGACGCAGTCCCGACAGTCGGTCAGCTCCGGAGTCTGCCGCTGAAAATAAATAAACCTCCATTTTTGAAACAGTTTGAGATTTGCAATAAAGCTGCAGAGACCGCACGAGTCCACTGTTTGACCACTGCATTTTGTTGTCTCTTAAGATTGAAGATTTTACCAAATCATGTCAACTTTATCACTGCTCATCCAGCTTCCTAAGTGTAGATCTGGCTTTCCTCAGAGGCTCTGACAATCTACAGTCAACACCCTGGCAAAGAACATGATGCAAATTTTTTTCCATTCAACAAATAATGATTGTTTTTTGTGTGCCTTAAACAGAGTTGGTTAGGTACCAGGGTTACAGTGGTGAGCACGGAGGTCCTGCTCCTTGTCCTTGCAGAAATGGATGTCGCACACCCACACGCGTGGACACACAGTCGGCGGAGCATGCGTTTATAAGAAACAAAGGACAGTGAGCATTTGGTCGAAGAGGATGGCGTGGCCTGTGCGGTGTGGGGCAGGGCGAGCTGGGCAGCGGCAGTGCCCTCCGGAGGCGATGGCTGAGCTGGTCCTTGGCCTTGAAGGGCGAGTGGGAACCCATGTGAAGGGATGGGAGAGGAGGACATGCAGCCAGACGAACATCTACACCGTTTCTGGCTTCTGCCATCAGCTTTCCTTTAATGAGTTTCTGGCTCAGAGAGGTGGGAAAAAGCTTCATTTCTTAGAATGCCTGTGCAAATCCCATTACATTCTTCAACCCCCTTTTTTTGGTTTCACTCCCTCTGTGATTTTGAACCTGGCCCACTCTCTCCTTCCCAGATTTAACCGGCTTTTACTATATCTGTGCCCTGGACATGCTTCTAGAAACTCATGCAAACACTATTTTAATTATTTAACTAGAAATATCAATCTGCTCTACTACTTGGGTTGCTCCTGGAGGAATCCATTTTGTTTACGTTTTCTATCAACAGATAATGAGTACGTAGCACTTACTGAGCACTTGCTATCCACCAGACACTTGGCTAAAACTTTTGAATTATTCCTCAGGACAAACCTGGGCAATATTTGCTCCTTATCATCCATTTAGCAAACTTTCAGGTGGGGAACACACAATACAATGCACAGATGATGTATTATAGAATTGTACCCCTACAACCTATATAATTATATTAACCAATGTCACCCCAATAAATTCAATTAAAAAACTTGTATCGTGTACCAACCACAATGTCAGCACTTTGCTAAAGCAGAGTCAGCAAAACTAGAGCCCACTGGTCAAATCTGGCCCTCTGCCTGTTTGTATAAATAAAGTTTTATTGGAACACAGCCAAGCTGATTCACTTACATATTGTCTGTGGCTGCTTTCATTTAATAGTGGCAGGGTTGAATAGTAGCAACAGAGGCCATGGGGCCCACAAAGTCTAAATATTTACTATCTGGTGTTTTATAGAAACAGTTTGACCACCTCTGTTGAGATACAAGGGACAAGGCGGTGAGAAAATAGGCAAAGGCCTCGCGCAGCACGACTCCCTGAAGCGGTAGCAGAGATAACTAACTTCGGTGAAGCTCCTCCTGGGCAGTAGCTGCAGTTCGCATTCCCCAGCCTCTCCTACGGTGCGTCGTGGCCGTATGACAATTCTAGCCCATAGATGACTCCCGGGCCTGGCCCGTAAACATCTCCCAGGTGTGGTCTTCCACGATTCTTCCTCGCAGAGGAAGAGGACCACTGTGAGCTGGAGGCCACCTCTTGCAGATGGCGGCGCTCGATGGCCCTGGCCCTGAATGACTGTATGGAGCCGAGATTCTGCCTCCTCCACCCACAGGCACGCCGCTCTGGAGGCACTCAGTACTGTTGGATCAGCAAGAAATGTGTCAATGGTGTCTGAGCCATTTTCTGGTTTTTGGGTCAATTCATGCTATCGGCCCAAGTTGCTCTAAGTAATGTGGTTCTATTATCCCCACTTTACAGTTACCGTCCCCATTTTAACGTGACTCGGGTATATCGGCTCTCATCTAAAGACCTGGGTGATAGGCAGCCGTTGATGTTGACCCTGACCTAGATTCCTCCTCTCTTGTGTTCTGCCATTGCCAGAAGTGTTGCCCTTGACACCATCAAGCCTGGTTCACTACCGCCAGCCACCTACAGAGATGGGTGCACGGTTTGTATCGAAGTTCTGCTCTTCCCTTCCATTCATATCTTCTTGGCTAATGGGCGGTCACCAGGCCATGTTGGGGTGAAAAAGAGGCTGGGAACTGTGTTCTCCAGCTGGGTGGCCAGGGGCCCATCTCACATGCCAGGATTTCTGCTGTTAAAGGAGGCAGGGGACATTGGTCCCTGGGGATGGTTAGCTGTCTTTCGTACACACAGTGAGTGTTCAGACTTAGAGCCAGGAGTAAGTTAAGCCACTATCGCCCCAAATAAACAATTTGTAAACATATCTGCTTTATTTTTTTAAAGAAAAAATATATTTACTTTTGGAGGTATAATAGTAATAGCTCAGTTATTCAGAGTGTATTATATTATGAGTAAGAATCTGGGTTAAAGGTTGTACGTGTATTAGCTCACTGATGTCTCCCCACTACAAGCAAAGTGTACTGTAATTCACATTTTACAGACGAGGAAATCGAGGCTTAGGGAAGTGAAATGCTTTGTGTTAAGTCTGAAAGTCAGGAAGAGACAGACCCAGGGTTCAGCCCCAGAGAGCTGGGTTCCAGGGTCCTCTTGTTGGAGTCCGTATGCTCCGATTTCGTTTACACATGGGGATAAAAATCTCCACCTCATGAGGCTAATGCGTGAAGCACCACCTGGAGGAGGACACAAAAGAGCTTATTTATTCTTTTAAATTTGTTTAAATTTGCATTTACAAATGTAAATTAAGAAATTTAACTTACCCGATTGTAGTGTATGGTAGTTGTCTTATTTTAAAAAAACCAAAAACGTAAGCGTGCCTGTGAAACGAGCCCAGTGTCTGTAGACTCAGGGGTACAAGTTCCTCTTCACCCTTCTGCTGACTCTCTGCTCATCTCCCCACTGCCCGCCCAGCACCCATTTCTCTAGAGCAGGGCGTGGCCAATTCCACCCCACCCATTTTTGCAAATAAATTCTGCTGGGACCCAGCCACAGCTTTTTGCTTTGTATCTTCTGGGCCTTCATTTGTGCTGTGAGGGCAGAGTTGAATAGCTGGGCCAGAGACCACGTGGCCCACGAAACGGGAAATAGTTCCTGTCGGTCCCTTCGTATAAAAGGTTTGCCAACCTCTACTCTGCAGCTAATTGAGGTTTACATTTTGTGCCTCTTATTTCTGGCTCTTCTTCATGTTTTTGAATATGTCTGAGTGTGTATACGTGCAATTACACAGGCACATCTTTAGACACACGTATACACACACACACACACATTTACCACACACATACTCACACATGCATTTTTAGCTAAATGGAGCCATACTGTGTAACGATGTTCATAGCACCTTGGGGATTTTACCTGAGTGGTGCCGATGGAGCTACTTTGTTACTTTGAGGAAAGCATGTGTTTTAAAGTATGGGTGTACGATCATTTATTTGATCGTTCCCTTACCCCAGTGATGAGCACAAAGCTGGTTTCCAATTTCTGACAGCTCTCTTAAATGAGTCATCAGGACGCCTTTGGAAACCCAACCGTAGCCACCGCTCACTCAATCTGCACGGCGTCAGGCCTCCGCAGCCAGGGAGGCAAACTCCATTCCATCCTGGAGCTTCTCACACACGGTGAACAGGACCAAAAACACACTCCGCTTTTCGGATCTTAATTATGCATTATGCGCCTCATTAAAATTCACATTGTCAGTAAAAGGTAAGGACTATATTAGATTGTGGTGGTTGGCATCGTGATTAATACACATTTAAGCTTTAAAAATCTGTTGTTACATTATGGTAGATTTTCCAGAAAGAAACACGAAGCTTTAAAATGCATTTTGAGAAAGACAGAAGGAGATATGAACTCAGTGGAAGAAATCCAGCTTATTCCAGAACAGATGATAGCTATATATAATTAAAAAGGGAGACAAGAGTCACACCTTAATCTGCGTGTTGTTTAAAGCAGGCAGGTTCCTCTCACTCTTTCTCAGAATTATGTAAAACCAGAGGATGGAAAATGCAAACCACCAAACTTGAGACTAAAACTTGCCTGCAATTTTCTCTTTGGCAAAACCAAGTACCCAAGTTTTACTGAAACGTGGGCCAGTTGTAGGTAAGAGCACCTGCTTGGCTTCCTCCCGAGGTTTGGCTTCCCCCGCATGGCCACGTTTTTCTAGGTGAGAGCCTCATTTTCCTTTTTTTTGACCCTAAAATGTTTCCCTTTGTTCTGAGACTTATCTGGGGGCTTGATGTGAATTTTCCACTTTGTGTGGTGCGTTTCAATTTATAAGCTGTGTTTTTCTCACCTTCTCTGCTTCACGCTCAGTTAATTTCCCTGAAAGATCAAGAAGATGGCTGTGAAAAGTTCGTTCACATTTTGAAGTGGCCTCAATTCTTCTTCTGTTCGCTGCGATCTGCTTCCCTAGCTCTTGACTCCTTGCTTTCCCTTCCTGTTTCAGTTTCTGGCCATCTCGAACTGTATAATCTTGACTTTGCGATTACTAACATGAACTCTGCCTTTTTCATTGTGTTGTCTTCCTTTGCTCCCCGGTTCTTTGTTTTCAGTGTGTCTGACCGACTGCTTCTCCGGGACCGTCTTTCTGCTTTGAGCGGTTCTGGGGTGGGTTAAACAGCTGAGGCCGAGTTCTAGTGTTCTCTGCTCTTCTCTCTTAGGAACTGGGCCCCCACACGTTACCCAGGCGTGTGTGGCTGAGAGTAACTTGACCCATCCCAGCCTTTTGTGTGGCTGTGGCCACTTGACCAATTTCTGGCCAGTGGGATGTATGTGGAAATGCTCTTTCTCACAATTTGGGAGCTTCTTTGCCCAGAGAGGCCATTGATTGCCTGCTTGCTGGGATGTGGTTGTGGTACTTGGCACGACAGTGGCTCACTTGAACTTGGACATGGACCTGTATGTTGACCTTGGTAGCGCTAATAACAAAAGACGCAGGGGTAACATGGGCATCTCACTACATGCCAGAAGATAAATGCCAACAACACAAAAGGCCAGAGAATATTACCAGATATAAGGGAGAGCAGAGTACAGCAACAGACGAGACCCTGCTTCCTGATATGGTGAAAATGTGATAGTCCTTGGAGTCTGCCTGAGGGGGCAGGAAAGTGTGGTGTGTGCGTGTGCGTGTGTGCATGCAGCTGCATCTGGAATCCTGAGTTGATGGTGTTTAACTTAAAATGATGGCATTTACCTGGAAGTGACTACAGTTTCTGCTATTAGGTACACTGGGGACGTAAGACAAAAAAAGAAATTAAACCGAGTCGGAGAAAAATAAAAAAAATTGTATTTCTTGCACATGCAAGTTTGTGTTCTGTGAAAAGCGCACCCACTGTGGGAGTCTGGGCTCAAGTGGGCAACTGGGAATCGCTGTGGAGTTTTAAGCATAGCAGTGACACGTCGGATTTGTGTTTTCTGCCAAAGCCTTTTTTCCGAGAGGCTGTGACCACGTGGCGGTCACGGCTCCTTTCATCCCCTCGCGGCGACTCTCCGCTGTCCTACATCTGTCATTATATTTTTGCCGAGTCAGATAGTCCTTCCTGAATTATTTCCTATTGTCATCATTTGTGATCTCCACTATAGCCCTGTCTTTATATATTTTCTTCAAAATAGATTTCCAGTCAATTTGCAGGGTGTACTTAGATTCTCTTGGTCAAATTTAAGAGCTGTGACCGGCTCACTCACTCTGATAAGGAACGCTGAAAAAAACAGGGCACGACTCTCATTTGAGAAATGAATTTTTTTTAAATATGTGGCCTTTTTGTCCGTCCGTCTTTTCCCCATTTGATCTGTGGTTGAAGTGATAGTGTAAAGATACTAAAGGACCTTGTAAAATAAGGAAAAAAAAAAACCCTTTAACAATGACCTCATTTAGGATTTTTGGTTGATGGTAATAGGAACTGAATTAAAACAAGCTTAGATGGAGGGAAAAAAAAACCCAAACCATGTGGGTTTAAGTCACTACAAAATCCAGGAATAGGGCTAGTTTCAGAGGAAGCTCGATCTGGACACTCAGTGTCCATCTGGTGTGAGCGCGGCCTCATTCTGTTTCAGCGCAGGCTCCGGTCTTGGGCAGGACCAGCCCTGGGCTCCTAGACTGTGGCTTCGGCAACTGCAGCAGGAGGCCCGCCTCTTCCTTAGCAGCACAAAACCCCCGGGCGGGTGATGCTCATGGGTCTGCTTAGGCCGACGCTCCCCTCCGAACGAAGCAGCGTGGTCAATGCAGTGAGGTGACTGTGGGGGCCAGGTCTGGGGCGTGCAGCGTGCCATGGATTTGGGGGTGAGTTAAGCCCTGGGACCTCATGGATTAAAGGTGATGGAAAAAGTAGTTCTTTTCCCCCTTCCCTCCCCGACATCAGAAACTGCACCTGGAAGTGCAAATACATGCTGATTAGGTAAAAGCCACAGAGAGCCACCAAACTCCCAATTCCATTTTCCACACATAATGAACACTTCCATTCTTCTGTGTTCCTTTTTTGTCTATGTTCGTAAACATTAATCTCTATTTGATTATAATGATAATATAGAATAGATCAGATGTCAGCAAACCATAGCCCCAGGGCTAAATTTGGCCCCTTGCCTGTTGTTGTAAATAAAGTTTTATTGGCACACAGCCACGGCCATTCACTCACATGTTGCCTGTGGCTGTTTTCAGGCTACAGCAGACAGTTCAGTAGTTGTGACACAGACCAGATGGTCTGTGAAACCTAAAAATATTTACTCTCTGGCTCTTTACAGAAAGTGCTTTTTGCTTAATGGCTTCTTGAGAACAATTTCATGTTTTCAGAATCTTCATAATTATTATTATGTATTTTGGCTACAGAGTAATTCGGTTGGGTTGAGCGAATCTCCATTACTTGTCTGCCCCCTCAGGGAGAGAGCAGTCCTAAGGTTTCCTGCAGGGATGTGCTCCTTTCATGCATCTCAGCAGAATGCAGGGGCTCCTGGTAGGTGCTTGCTCCACGTCCCACCCCCCTCGCTCATCTCTGTTGAAGCCTTTGTCGAACTGTAATTACCTTTTCTTTATGCGAAATACCCTGAGTGTAGAGACAATGACGCCTTCAGCATCTCATCCCTAACATTGGGCACAGTGGTGGGCATCAGTTAAGGATGTTATCTGGTACCACCTATGAATCTCCAACGTCTGCTGCTGCTCATGCAGATCAGACATCCGCTGCTTTAGTTCAAACCTTCTGGGGTCCTCCTGTTGCTCTTAGAACAGGATAAAAAAAATTCCTTAACATGATGTATCAATCTTGCACGGTCTGGCACTGACTTTCTAATACCCTGGCTTCCTGTGAGCCAGCCGTGCTGGTCTAGTTTCCATGTTTCAATGCTGCACGCTTCTTCCTATCTCAGGGCCTTTGCATGTGCTGTCCTCGCTGCCCGGTCATCTCCCACTCAAACCTCCTTCCGTGGGAACTGTCAGCGCACCGGGCCAGGAGGCAGTGCCCAAGCCAGCGCGTGATCCTTCCTGCTGCACCTGCAGTACATGCCCTCTCTTCAGCCCCAAACCCTTTGTTCAAAGGAATTCACCCGCCAGACATGTATGTATTTCCAGTGCCAGGAACTGTTTCAGAGCCACAGCACAGTGCCACGGTAAGTCAGACAGGTTAGCCTTGACTGCTTGGGGCTTGCAGTCAGGGGAGGCATTGGACAAGAGACCTACCACCCATCTCGAAGAGTGACGAGGGAGGTGCAGGAAGAGAGAAGGCAAGTGGGAGCAGAGCTGAGGGAAACCGTCCTGGCTGAGGACCATGGTGAGATTCTCAAGGACCATGATACAGGAGGTGATGCTAGAAGATGCAGATTTAGCAAGCATTTTTCATTAAAACCTATTTAGAGAAACAGGTAGTGGGCAGGATTTGAGCGAAGGGCCATAGTTTGCTGACCCTTGACTTAGATGATCAGCAATATCTTTATGTAGGTGTTGATTTACTATTGGGGAAAAACGTCTTTTATAGCTGTCTTTTTCAAATTGGGTTCTGCTGTCCTCTGGGGTATTGGTGGAGTTGCACAGAGTCTGGGGGGGGGGTGTTGGAAGGACTCGGTCCAGGGAGAGGGAGGCCACCAACCCCAGGCAACCGCATGTTCATGAAGTTGATATTCTGAGACACCCATCTCTGGAATCAGAACTTCCTTATATATGCATGGATATAAAAGCCTAGTTGCAGTGGTAAAGAAACTGTGATTCCCCACCCCCACAGAAAAATTGAGTTTTTGTGAATCATCATTTATTATTTCCGTCAAGTCCCAAAGGAATTGTCTTCTAGTTTGAAGAAGCAGGAAGATCAGAATTTATTTAGTTTGGCCATGACTTCTTTGTTTCAAGAGAAATGATGGCTCTTGTAATGATTCAACTTACTTTTCAGTCAAACCAACCTAGTGATGAGGTTTTGGGTGAAGGTCAGACTCTTCATTTCTTTTCCCGTGAAAGATGCCATTTTGATGTTTTATCCAGTGGTGCCTCTTCTCCACTCGTGCTGGGGTTGGGGGTAATATTTCTCTCTTCCCTTCAGGCTGTCTCCCATTCACCCCCACCCCCCAGCCTCTGATTCATGAATTCTCCCCTGACCCCCCGCGGCAAATTTGTGGCACCCTCTGGTTACCTTTTCACTTTTTCTTCAGAGCCCCCACCCGCACTTGTGTCCAGCTGGCAGCACGAGGGGGTGATTAGCTCTGTGCCCACCTCCCCCATCAGAGAGTCAGCACCACGTAGGCAGGGACCAGACCGTTGGGTTCGCCACACACTCCTGACGGTGGGCACGGAGACGCTGCTCCGTAAGAACTTGTTGAATGAAGTTAATGTTTGGGTCATTTCACTGGCGTGGAGTTGGAGAGAAATGTGAGTGGCACCAATGACTTAGGGGGACAGTTCCACAGTGATGTCAGTTAGGAGTAACTTTTGCCGGGGTCAGACTATTGATAGATAGTGACCCCAAACGTGAGGCGTTCCTGGTTTATTGTAGGAGACGCTGTTCAGCTATCGCAACCCCTCCGAACACCACGTGTTTCCTCCGCCCTGTGCGCACACCACGTTCCCATACGTCATTGGCTTCATTACTCCAAGTAGGGCTCTCTGCCTGGGGGCTTCTCTGGATGGGGCGCTGGACACCCGTGGGGTTACCCGCTCCTTAACACACTCTGAACTGAGTTCCTTCCCTCCCTCTCTAACTTCTCACCCCCCGACGGGGGCTTCCTGGGATCTCCTTCCATGTCAGTTATTCCCACCCAAATGCTTGTCTCGGGTTCTGTGTCTGGAGAAGCCAGGATGAAATATTTACGGAACAAGGAGCCTGGAGGCGCTCAGCGCTAGGGCTGGGTAACTCAGCGGCTCAGCAAGGCCACTGAGCACCCAGGCTTCTTCCCTTCTTCCCTCCTTAGCAGGTGAGCAGGTGGCTCTTCATCTCTAGGCCCCCCCACGACGGCCAGACGGCTGTCGCAGCTCAGAGAGTGCCTGCTCACCTGAGCACCCCGAGTGGGGCGTGCTGGGGTAGGGGTGAGAGTGGAGACTCGGCCGGTGAAAAATGTCTTTCCTGCTTCTGTCCGTGGAATACGGATAACAGCCCTTCATGTCTCACTGGCCCAAACTGGATCACATGACCAGGACTTGCGGGGAAAGGAGGCCGGGAAGGGGGCTCACTGGTCTTTCCTCTCTGGAGTGGGAGCTGGGTCAGGGCGTTGGGAACGGACAAGCACAGCCCCAACATTCACCGCAGAAGGGCGCCTTTTCCTCCTTTAAAACAGTTTTGTAACCATTGAGGTGGGTGGGGGGCGGGTAAACCTAGTCTTTCAAACAAGGGACTGCAAAAACCAAATGTGCCTCCAGAAAGGAATTTTAATCTGGTCGTGGCTGAAAAGTTTAAATTTTACAGGAAAAGTTTGAAATCTTTGTAAACGACAGAGGTGAAAAGGTCTGCGTTTAAATCTGTTTCCTTAGCAGATGGCTTCCCGAGCGAGCGAGCGGGCTCGGGACTCACTTTCCGGGCTCAGCCGCTCTCCCGAAAGCTGGTCGCATGGTTCATGCCATCGGCGGAGCCCCAGAGTGAGTTACGATGGCACGTCCGTGTGTTCAGCGCGGCGCTGATTGGGAAGGTGTCTCTGACGGCTCGGCGGGGGAGTGTGCTCATGTTGGACAAAGGTGCACACAGAGAGGGTCGGGCAGTTAACGGCCGTTTGCATTTTTGCGTCCGTGCGTGAGAAGGGAGAGTAAGATTAGATGGAGCCGTTAACAAAGGACGCACTCCACGTTCACGGACGACGACTTCCCTATTTCCTCCCTCGACTTGACCAATCCCTCGTGTTTCCTGAAGGAAGCCCTGCCGCTTCCTCAGTGCTGGCTGCCGTGCACACACATCTCAGCGGTCATTTCTGAGTCTTGGAAAGAAGAGCTGTCCATCACTCTTGGCCTCTGAAAGTGAAGGTCATAGGTGGGAGTTCATTACAACACCACCGAAGGGATGGTCAAATCTTTCTCCCCTGCGAGTTTTCCACTGGCTTAGCTATTGCTGGAAACAGCCATGGGTTGTAGCTGAAACATTTCGTGGGTCATAAAATCCTTCTAGAAATCATGTGTCTGTGTCAACATTATTTGACTTGGAAGAGTTGAAGAGATTTAAATAATTGGCTTTTTCATAAGCCATGCATACTGCCTCTCAAACTTTGGGGTGCACCAGAAGCAGGGACACCCGTATTTTTAACAGTCTCCTCAGGGAATTCTGATATATTGCACCAAAGTGCCGCATCTCTGCCACTGAGCATCTTTGAAAGTCCTGGTAATGCCCTAGATGCAGTTACCAGCCGCTGTGCCTGTCCTTCGGCGTCAGTCCTGCCCGATGCGATAGCCACCAGCCTCATGAGGCTATTTTAATACCAACTTGTAGTGTGTTAAGTAAAATTTAAAACTTAGCTCCTCAGTTGCACTAGGCACCCTTCGGTGTGCAGTGGCCGCACGTGGCTGGTAGCTACCACATGAGACCGCAAAGGCAGGGAGCATCTGCAATGCATGAAATTCTACTGGACAGCACTGGATCAGACAATGAACAAAGCAGACACCGTTTCTGCCCTGATGGGGAAAACAGACTCGCTCCCCCATGTCCCCCACCCCCAGTAAAGGGACACATCCACAGTGACAAGTTCTGCTTTATGAAGGAAACGAAGGGCTCTGATCAGGACTGGCTGCATGATTGGTGGGGCCCAGTGCGAAATGAAAATGCAGGGCGCTTCCCTTGTTAAGAAAATTAAGAATTTCAAACTGCTGTAGCAGCGCAGTACACCCAGTACGGGGCCCTTTGGAGGGGAAGTTGCGCACCATCCTGATCTCGGCAGACTAAAACCCAGGCCTGTTAATGCTCCTCCTGCCAAGTGACAACCTAAGGTGGAAAAGGTGAGAAAGGGAGAGTAATGCAAAGCACTCAGGAGAAAAAGGTTTTGGGCTCAGGGCTCACAGCCTGCACGGAGGACCCAAAGTGGGAGAAAGGATGGGTCATCCCAGAACCCAGGAGCATTGCAGGATGACCGGGGAACAGCAGCGGTCAGGGCTGCCCAGCTGGGCACCTCATGTCCTCGAGGCTGGGGGTGGTGGTGTTCCCCCCACCTCCCAGGCCCTCAGAGCCTCCCTTGTGTGGTCCTGCGCCTTCTGGCTTCCTCTGTGAGTTCATGAACATCCCTCACGACCACGGGATCCTTCTGACACGGAATGAAATTCTGTTTTTTATTTTTAAGACGAGAGGAGAGAGGCCCAGGAGATGACTTGCTTTGATTCACAGGCTGGTGGGGTAGCCGGTTGAGGAAATCGGTGAGGACGCGCTGGGCTCCTCCGGGTGGAGGGCCAAGTGGCACACTCGTGACTCTTGCACGCGTCGGAGAGAAGCGTTTGCCTTGCGCGTGCTACTTCCCGGAAAGGCGCTTCTGACGGAAATGCTGGTTCTCTGGCTCCCACTGCTGTGTTTAGACATGACATTTGCATTTCCACAGATCGAGGGTTCCGTTGGGATGCAACTCCGAGAGCTCGGCTGTGACGGTGAGCCTGCTGGCTCTCATTTTCCCTGCTTCTCCTTCTTGGCTGTTGGGAATCAGCAGGATTAGGAGGCATCCATAATTCGGTAGATGAAAATGGTTTGGTGTGATGAAGTCGTACACATTTGAAGAGGTCACAAGGGACTGGTATCTGGCTTTTCAAAGGGGCTGTGGGAAAATTCACCTTTTCTGTCTCGTTCATTAAGAATACCTTTATTTTATTTTATTTTTAAAATATTTTATTTCTTTATTTTTAGAGAGGGAAAGGGAGGGAGAAAGAGAGAGAGAAACATCAATGTGTGGTTGCCTCTCACGTGTCCCCCATGGGGAACCTGGCCCGCAATCCAGGCATGTGCCCTGACTGGGAATCGAACCTTGACCCTTTGGTTCAACAGCCCACACTCAGTCCACTGAGCTACACCAGCCAGGGCCAAGAATACCTTTATAGACCCTCTAAATACCTGTAGAGACTCTCTATGCTAAAGCATTCCCCGCCCCCCAAATCCTTTCAAAAAATTTTTTTGGCTAGTTTTGCCTCTGAGTTTCTGATACCATAAAGTGACTTACTTGATAGTTCAAATTCAGAAAGAAACTGCTTTTGTTCAGCAGTAAAACATTATTTCATTGAGATTTTGTGTCTGTGGTGTGTGTGCGCATGTTATTTTGTGTCTAACATGGTTGAAATGTTCTAACTATTTTCGACATATTTCCATTGTGGCAAAGTAGTTTTCGCAGCTGTTGATAATGAAGGAAAGGATCAAATATCCGAATTCCTTGTCAAGAGGGTGGAAAATAGTGCAAATAGTAAAGATCGCCGTTGGTGCCCATTAATCTATAGGACTACTGACCTGCCTTTGGTACTGTTATTCTACAGCCTTCTGGAACCTGATCAAGGGACCCCATAAAATTATGAGCATGTGTCACCATCAGAGGGCAGTGTGCACTCTCTCCAGGAGCCCATAAAAATTATATGTTTTCCTGCCGCAGCTAAAAGGGTTTGTCTGGCAAAGGGCAAACCCATTAGGCATAAACATGCAGCATTTTTGTGCTGTTGCCTGTCATAATGGAGACGATGATTTGGAAGTTCTGATTAAACCTGCAGGATGGTCCTCTCTCGTGCATTGCCTCCACGCATGTGCTTTTCAACCTTGTTTCCTTTAATTTCCCACTGTGCTGAAGAGACATGAGTTAGACCTGGGATAACTTTTTCAGGACCTGGTGGGAATGCTTACCTTCATCTCAGCATCAAAACCGTGAGTGGGACATAGAGATCATTGAGTAATAGGTAGGTGTTTATCAAGAAAATATCCAAAGTTCAAAAACGTACTTAAAAAAAAAAAAAAAGGAAAAACACATGTAATGATTAGCTCCAAAATGTGCTGGAAATTCCCCACCCACCAGAACCTAATGCGAACAGGAAGATTTACTGAATTCCTTTCTCCGTCTTGGTCGTTCTGAGATGCATTAAAAAAAAAAAAAAAAAAAATCTCTGTAGGTGTGGGCAGGCAGGTAAACAAAAGCCAGAGAGCACATTGTACAAACCTGAGTATTTGCATTTAAAACGTGGTTTCCTGTTACTTTGTAGAATATCAAGAATTTGATTCATCTGTGGGCATAAAATCATAGCGTGGGAGAGTGGACCTGGAATTGGCGAAATTACAATTGTGTCAGCGTGCGAGCCAGCGCCGGCTCCCGGTCCAGGCGTGAGATTGCAAAGGAAGGGTCGAGGAGGCTCGTCTTTCAAAAAATTCAGCAAATAAACTGTTTGCTTTACAAAGGCCAGGCGCAGTCGCATCTGGCAGCGCTGTTTTTCTGCTGACGGCAACAGATTGAGCTCTTCTGCCGGAATTTCTCTAGAGGGCAGTAAGGATTCGAGGCTCTTTCCGTATTTTTCTGAAATGACTGCTAATCACCGGGCAGCGGTCAGGGAGTGCAGCGCCTGCTCCTGGGCTGGAGAGAGCTGCTGAGCACTCCCCAGAGGAGCCCCCTCTGCTGCCTCCTGTTAGGTGGTGATCCCTCCCTTTTCGAGAAGAAACGTCTGGATTCATTAATAGAGTATAGCTCCAGATACAACATATATGCATTAATGGTTGACGACGGATTTAAAAAGCGAATGACTCCCGGGACGGTACCTTGGATGGAGGGGGAAAGCCAGCAATGGTTAATCCAAAAAGAAGGGCTGGGAAAGAGAAATTCATGGAACACAGTGCTCTTCAACTAGGGGCAATTTTGCATCCAGGGGACATTCGGGGACATTTTGTTGGTCACATCTGGAGGGTGCTACTGGCATTGAGTGGGAACAGGCAAGGGATGCTGCTAAATACCCTGTGATGCCCGGGACACCCCTACAGCAAAGAATCATGCAGCCCAAAATGCCAGTGTGCAGAGGTGGCAAAGCCCTGTCACAAACCGTGGGGTAGCCAGGAAGGGAACGTGAAAACAGATCATAGGAAGTTAAAGGGAACCTAGTTTTTGTTTCCAGTGTGTCAGACTCTGAAGATGAAAAGCCAGGAAGTCTGATATTCAGGATTGTGTGTGTGTGTATGTGTGTGTGTGTGTGTTTCCTAGCAAAAGCATTAAATTCTGAGAACCAGGTAAATCTGAGCGCACTTGGTAAGAGGAGAGTGTGAGTGGGTTTGCTGAGAGGCGGGAGAACGCCGTTTGTGAGCCGCTGTGAGTTTGGGGCTGGTCTGTGCTGTGGTTTCCTGGACGCAGGGCCTCCAGATGCTACTTTTTTTTTTTTCCCGAAACTGCGGGTTCAGCATAAACACTGATTGTCACAGGAGAAACATTCTCTCTGGAAGGAGGTCCTTCAAATGGGAGCTTTGTAAATGGCAAACATCAGTTGGTTGCATCCGTGGGCTGGATCTCAAGCCGGGGTGATTTTGGCTCGCGGGGGAACATTTGACAGTGGCCAGAGACATTTTCGGTTGTTACAAGTTGGGGTGGTGTTGCTGGCCTCCAGTGGGCAGAGGCCAGGGATGCCGCTAAGGACCCTGCCATGCACAGGGCCAGCCTGTCCCCTTTAGCTGTACAGAATTACCAGGCCCACTGTCAGTAGTGCTGGGGGGAGGGGCAGGGGAAAGAAACTTGCTCTGTGGTTTCTGGCTTTGCACAACACATCCTGATACCTTTCCCTTCTCTTATTACCCCAGAATCACAAGTGTTCACACAAGGAAAATTCCCCACCCTCAGATAGTCCCCAGATGATTTGCTCGTGGGAACGAGAGTGGGACTGTATCCAGTGTGGGTGTCGGTGGGGCTAGGTGTTGCCCAGCATTTAAAGAGACAGCTCTGTGCCCTGCGGAGGGCATTTAGACGGAGAAAGCCGGGTGGGTACAGGCACTGGTCCAGGGCACAGTGAACTTTTAGAGGACCCAGGCCCGGGGGCCAGTCCTTGAAGAACTAGGAGGTGTCATGGCTTGACGGAGCCATCCAGGGAAGAGTGGACATGATCCCCTGTCAGGGGGCAGACTGAGGGGCTGGGAGCCCCAGCTCCACTGCTTACCGGCTCCGTGGTTTGGCGCAAACCGTTTCACTCCTCCTAACCGTGGTTTCTGCATCCGTAAGATGGGGGTGAAAAGACTCTTTAGTTTTAATTATGTCAGGGTTTTGACGTGATGGTGCGTTAGAGTGTTGCAGAGTGCCTGGTATCTAGTAAGTGTTTGCTAAATGCTAGCTATTTTATTATGATTGTTTTTTAAAGGTTTTATTTTTTATTTCTTTTTAGAGAGAGGGAAGGGGAGGGAGAAAGAGAGGGAGAGAAACATCCATCAACCAGCTCTTGAACACCCCCAGCTGGAGAAATAGCCTGCAACCCAGGCACGTGCCCCAACTGGGAATTGAACTGACGACCCTTTGGTTCGCAGGCCGACACTCCCATTATTATATTCAATGTTCCAGATTTTTCATTTGTAAAGAACTAAGCTTTTCTGTGTCCAAAGGCATTGCTTATCTCCCCCTGTCCTTTTTTTTTTTTTTTTTAATCTGAGAAGCTAGAATTTTAATTGTATGTTTTTGGTGTCTCTTTCATATAGCTTTTCTCATTTTGAGAAGTTTAGTCTGTCTAATAAAAACATTTGAAATGATTAGGCAAAATATAATTGTTTTGGTTATTTGCATGATCAAATGGGAAGAGATATATTTCTTTTTTGCTGTTTGGGTTAAATGACCAGAATTTAAACAGATAGTGTTGCAAGGTAAAAAAAAATATATATATATATTCTTGACAGGTAGCACTAGAATTTCTCCAAGATATGAAATCGTCTTTGTTTGGGAAAATAATTTGCGATGTCCTTGGGGCAGAAGTCGACTCCTGAAAACCTTAAAGCTGTTGAGAAATGAGGTTTGGAGGACAGGAAAAAGTTCTCTGAGTGAAGCGCAGAGAAGAATTTGCTTGTTTGCCTTGAGAAGGGAGCGTGGGCAGATGACAGAGAAAGGCAGGAGAGTGAAGGGGAGTCCAGCTAGGGGTAAACATACGATCTGGTTGGGTGAATGAGCGGAGAGCATCTCCCAGCTCCAGAGAACAGCTCTGGGATGAATGTGCAGGGCCAATCAGCCTGAAACCTAAGATGTTTACGGGAGCAAATGGGAACACAATTTCCTCTCTCTCTGCTGGACATGAGCAGTAGGGATGTCAGTTCTGGGGTTGCTAGCAGCCATTTTGTCACTATGAGGCACAACCTTGACTTAGAATGGAGCTAACTCAGGGAGAAGTAGAACCAAGAACAGGGGAAAGACTAGGTGCTGATGATGTTGGTTGAACAGCCTCCCAAGCCAAGTCCAGCTGTTAATTTTCTTTTGTGCTCACATTAGTTTGAACTGATGTTTCTGCCACTTGAAGTCAAAGGCGTGCATGATGCATGCTAATACAAGGAGCTTCCAGCCGATACGCAGCATAGGTAAGACAACACGGGTCTGATGCTGAAGTCTGGGGCCATCTCACTGCAAGGCAATTACTCTATTCCAGTAGGAGATAGAGTATTTAAATTCACTTTTCCTATCTGTAAAATGGGAGGTATTCAGACTCTCAAGCTATCTGAAGTTAAAAGTGAGGAAGACAAGGCAATTTTAATTTTCAAACTCCTGAATTGAAATCTGAGCTTCAAAGAGCATAGGTACCCATAAATTAATTGGAATATTCACTTTTGCTTTGGATTTACAGCTCATTTAGAAAATGCAGTTCGCTATTGCTGATCAGAAGATCCAATGTGCAATGCTACTCATTTTTAAAAATAGAAATAGAAATAATTGTTTGAGAAATGCATCTTAGTAGCTAAAAGCTTTTGCGAAAAGTAGGGTCATTTGAAAAATGAGCTACTGGGGCAAGACGGTTTGAAGACTGGGATCTTTAGGTGTAAACATAGATAATAGAACATTTTCAATAATACAATCTGTCCATCAGGATTTAAAATCAGATATATCTGCTTCAGACAGTAATAAGTTGGTATGCTTTGTCTTTAGTTCCATGCAAAAATAATTCATTGAAATAGTCTTCTGTCACTTTTCTCCACAAATCACTGTGCCACTTTATTCATTTATTCAGCAAAATTTATTATACGAGTCTTGTCAGTCAGGCACTGTTCTAGGTGCTTGGAATGAACAAAATAGAAAAACAAACATTGATATCTCTACCCGGGGGACAGAAAATAATAAAGCAAACCAGTAAAATACACAGCATGTGACAAGGTGATATAGGCTATGAAGAAAATAAAGCAGGAAAGGGGACAGGGTGCTGTGGAGGTGCTGTCTTAAAGTGCGTGGCCCAGAGCCTTGGCCAGATGGTTCATTTGGTTGGAGCGTCGTCCTGTACACCAAAAAGTTGCGGGTTCAATCCCTGGTTGGGGCACATGCCCAGGTTGCGGGAGGCAACTGATTGTTGTTTTTCTGACACATCAGTGTTTCTTTCTCTCTTTCCCCACTCCCTTCCCTCTCTTTCTAAAATCCATAAACATATCCTCAGGTGAGGATTAAAAATAAATAAATTGGGTAGGCAAGGAAGCCTCAGTGATTAGAGGGACTTTTTTGTTTTTGAAAGATTTTACGTATTTATTTTTAGGGAAGGGCAGAAGAGAGGGAGAGAAAGATCAATGTGTGGTTGCCTCTCGCATAATCCCCACTGGGGACCTGGCCGGCAACCCAGGCGTGTGCCCTAAATGGGAATCAAACCAGCGACCCTTTGGTTTGCAGGCTGGCACTCAATCCACTGAGCCTCACCAGCCGGGCAGAGGGCCTTTTAAGCAGAAACATAAAGAAGGTGAGGGAGAGGCCATGCAAACTTCTGGAGGAAAAGTGTTCTAGGCAGAGGAAATGGTGAGTGCAAAATTCCTGAGGCAGCAAAATTTCTTACATATCGAAGAAATACCCAGAAGGCCAGTGGGACCAGAGTGGGTGAGAGAGGAGCTCGGCCAGCGGCAACGGTGTCAGAGAATCACAAAGGGCGGGTGAGGAGAGGAGACCAGCAGGGCCCTGGAGGGCAGGGGCTCCCAGCCTCAGCTCTGTTGACATTTGGGGCCAGGCCCTTCTCTCCTGTGGGTCGTCCTGCGCAGGGTAAGATGTTTAGCAGCATCCCCGGCCTCTACCCACTAAATGCCAGTAACACCACCTCTGACTCCGAGTGGTGACAACCACAATGTGTCCAGACATGGCCAAACGTCCTCTGAGGGCAGAGCCACCCCAGCTGAGGACTTCGGCTAATGCTCTGATGGGACGAGAGGCCCAGAAGAGCTCTGGGTGGAGGAGTGACATGACCCGGTGTGGGTCTGAGCCCTCGCCCTGACTGCAGTCTCCTGTCTGAACCCACAGAGGGGATTTAAATTTCCTGTTATGTAACATTTTCAGCTCATGGGGACAATGGGGTGTTCTGTAAGAACACAAACAATAGAAATATAATGCAAGTCACACATGTAATTTAAAATGTCCTAGCAGACATATTCAAAGAGTAAAAAGAGGTAGAATTAATTTTAATAATATATTTTATTTAACCTAATATATCCAAAATATAATAGCAACATGTAATCAATATCAAAAGTTACTAATGAGATATTACACTTTTTTTTCTAAGCTGTTGAAATCCAGTATGTTTTGAGGAAGGGGGAGAGAGAGAGAGAGAGAGAGAAAGAATGAACATTGATCAGTTGCCGCTTGCATGTACCCTGACCAGGGCTTGAACCTGCAACCTTTTGGTGTGTGGGACAAGACGCTCCAACCAACCGAGCACCCACCCAGGCCTCAATGCGTATCTATATTTGCAGCGCTTCTCAGTTTGGATTAGTCCCGCCAAGCCCTCACTCGTCATGTTGGTTAGTGGCTACTATGGTGTATTGAACAGTAAGTGACTACAGAGGTGAAGTTCAGGACCTGAGAGAGAAAAGGGCCCTCATAAGAAGTCTTTCAGCAGCATCTGAATTACCTAGTTTAGACCAGCCTTTACTGTGCTTTAGTCTGCCAAAGTTTGGGGAGAAACCATCACTGTGAAAATGTATTGGGACTCAGGGGAAAAATCAACTCTTCTGTAGGTATAATGAAGTACCATGAATTCAAACGAATGCTTTTAAACATGATGATGTTACATCATGCTTTGATGCAATGTAACGTGACAAGCTGTAGTTTTTATCTTGGTAAGGCTTCCTCAAATGTGAAGCACGAAGTGCTTCTGAGAAGGTCTCCACCGCCCAGGACCTCAGAACCTGGGCCACCGGGGTACACTGCTGCTCATACGTCAGGGCGGCAGTGTCCGGATGCGTCCGTAGTCCTGTGCGATGTGGCCCCGGTGCGGCCCGTTTGGGTTCTAGGTGCGTTCTAAGGGTCTCCCAGGACTTAAGAGGGAAAGGAAGAGAGGCCTCTGCAACCTAACCCACTCTACGGGGTTAACTGGCTTCGGAACGTGTCCCCATGGACTCCTGCGTCCTGACTAGCAAATAGATTTCATCTCGAATGCAAACCAGGACTGATGTTTAATGACTGCCTGGGGCCCTGTGTTAAGAAAACTTCTGGACTTCCGGCCAAGATGGAGGTGTAGGTGGACACACTGTGCTTCCTTGCACAACCAAAATTAAGGACAACAAAGATTTAGAAACAAGAAAACCACCAGAACTGATAGGAAATTGAACTGTACGGAAGTCCAACAACCATTCATCCTGACCAGTAAGAGGGGCAGAGTCGTGGCAGGAAAAAGCGGAGGTTAGTGGACCCGGGTGCACAGGCAGCAGCAGCTGGCAGATCTCAGGCATGCAGGCAGCAGCTAGGAGATCCCTGAGCACAGAGTGGCAATAGTGCAGACTCAGTGAGGCCTCACAAGGCAGCTGGCTGACCAGGTGGTCCCACATTCACGTGCAGATAATCCAGGCAAGGGGGAAGTGGTGGAGGGGACTGGAATCCGAGAGTGAGCAGAGCAAGCACCATTGTCTCTTCTCAGACCCCACCCCCACATACAGCATCACTACCCAGCGACTGGGCTGTCCTGCCCTGGGGAACACCTAAGGCTCTGCCTCTCACTATGTAACAGCTGCGACCAGACCAAAAAAAACCAAACCAAAACAAAACAAAACAAAAAAACCCAAAATGGCTCAAACAGGAGAACAAATCAAAGCTCCAGAGCCAATTCATCTAAGTGACTGAGAGATAGCCAACCTATCAGAAGCACAGTTCAAAGCCCTGGTGATTAGGATGCTCACAAAATTGGTTGATTTTGCTCACAAGTTAGGTGAACAAATGAAGGCTACAATAAGTGAAATGAAGGAAAACGCAAAGGGAACCAATAGAGATGGGAGGAAAATGGGCTCAAATCAATGGTGTGGACCAGAAGGAAGAAAGAAACAACCAAATAGAAAACAAAGAAGAAACAAGAATTCAAAAAAATGAGGAGAGGCTTAGGAACCTCCAGGTCATCTTGAAACGTCCCAACATCCGAATTATAGGGGTACCGGAAGGGGAAGAAGAAGAGCAACAAGTGGAAAACTTATTTGAACAAATAATAAAGGAGAGCTTCCCCAATCTGGCAAAGGAAATAGACTTCCAGGAAGTCCAGGAAGCTCAGACAGTCCCAAAGAAGTTGGAGCCAAAGAGGAACACACCAAGGCACATCATAATTCCATTAGCCAAGATTAAAATGAAGGAGAGAATTCTAGAAGCAGCAAGGGATAAGGGGACAGTCATCTACAAAGGAGTTCCCATCAGACTGTCAGCTGATTTCTCAAAAGAGACCTTCCAGGCAAGAAGGGACCGGAAAGAAGTATTCCAAGTCATGAAAGGCAAGGACCTACATCCAAGATTGCTCTATCCAGCAAAGCTGTCATTTAGAGTGGAAGGGCAGATAAAGCGCTTCTCAGATAAGGTCAAGTTAAAGGAGTTCATCATCACCAAGCCCTTATTATATGAAATGTTAAAGGGACTTATCTAAGAAAAAGGAGATAAAAATAGGACAGTGAAAAGATAGCAAACTCACAGATATGAACAACAACACCTAAAACAAAAGCCAACTAAGCAAACTAGTAGAACAGGAGCAGAAACACAGAAATGGAGATCACATGGAGGGTTAGCAACAGGGGAGTGGGAGGAGAAGAGGGGGGAAAAGTACAGAGAATAAGTAGCATAGACGGTGGGTAGAAAATAGACAGGGGAAGGGTAAGAATAGTGTGGGAAAAGTAGAAGCTAAAGAACTTATGACACATGGACATGAACTAAAGGGGGGGAATGTGAGTGGGAGGGGGTGTGCAGGGTGGAGGGGAATGATGGGGGAGAAATGGGACAACTGTAATAGCATAATCAATAAAATATATTAAAAAACAAACTTCCAAGGACTCGTACTAGAGAGAGAACCTTATTCAACCAGCAATGTTGGCCATGGACATGGGAGAGGGTAGTTATAGTTTCTATGCTGTGTATTTGACCTTCCTGACCCGAGGTGTCTATTTCTTGTTTCTGGGATGAGCCCACAACAGGAGTTTGTTTCTCTGGGGGCAGGAACAGTGCCAAAGTAAGAACGAGGGTCCTGCACGTGGATGAAACTAGGAGGCCAGCTCACCCGAGCAGCCCGGCTGGCTGGACGCTAGAGCTGTGGCCAATGCCTTGCTGAGCTTGTCGTGTGGGACACAGAGCTGAGTGCTAAGTTTGGATGCCGAGGCTGGGGTGGGGACCAGTGTGGGAGCCAGGAGGGTTGAGGGGGAGATGGAAAGTGTTACATCAGATAAGTGGAGTGAGCAGTTCTGGATGGGGAGAGCTTACAGGGCAATGGGTTTCACCTCGTGGTAATCCAGATTGCTTAGCAGTGTCTGCCTGGCACTCTGTGTTGGAGGGACGCTGCGGTGGTGCCCCAGGGTTTAGGGAGGAAGAGAGTCGTAATTGATTGGCAATGTCTGCCTCGAGTCCAGGAGCAGTGCAAGTCAGTACACCTGCTGCGTATTCACCGTCTCTGATTCAGAGGCGTGGGGGTTCAGAGAGTCATGACTGATTGCTGATGTCTGTCAGGGGTGAGGAGTCACACAGGACAGCAACCGCGCCACCTGGGGGCACGCCCTGACTCAGAGGCATGGGATAGCGGCGGCGGCGGCACGTTTTGTGACTTCCTTTGATCGTTGCATGTTTTGTTTTCTCTTTACAGCTACATTATCGGTCCATTTAATGGATGCTCATTAGTTGTCCAGCTCAGTGTCTTGGTTGAGCCATACTCACTCAACAATAATACAATGAGTCTCAAAAAATCACAAGGTAGACCGTGGTAAGCGCCATCAAGTAGGTGGAGGAAAAGGGCCACAGGAGTTCAAGAATGGCTTCGTGATGGAGGTGGCATTTGCACCGAGTGCTGAAGACAGGGCAGAAATGAAGACAAGCGCATTGTGGGGGGAGGGGAGAGCCCAGGCAAAGGGACGGGGGGTAGGGAACACGCATGTACATGGGAAGCAGCGAGAAGGTGCATTTTGCATGGAAGGATCAGTGAGAGAGAAGACTGATGGTGGTGGGTGGGGTCAGTTCCGGTGGGCCTCCAGTGCCACACTGAAGAGCTCGCCAGCCTTCCGTGCTGAGTGATAGGGAATATTCAGGGGCTTCTTTAGTGTCGTTGAAGAGGCACCAGGTAGGGGACGCTACTTACTAACTGGCAGTCCACCGTCATGGCTTAGGTCCGAAGAGCCTGAAAAAAGTTGTGATTTTGCAAGAGTCAGCCAATGTGGTGGGATAAAAATAATACCAGTTACAGAATGTTCCTTATCTTTTCTATGTTCCTTGCCTGTGAACGAAGACTCTGGCTCGGCTTGCTTCTATCTCTTCTTCATTTCTGCTCTTCAAAGGGGGTCTTGTGTCACTTGCACCTTGTCGGTGGAGCGTGAAGAGGAAGAGGGGTGAACTGAGCTGGAGGAGCATTTCTGAGCAGGTCAAGGGGAGCAGCTGGCTGCGCGAGGCCGTGCGGGAGGTCGTGCGGGAGGCGGGAAGATATGTGAAGGCTAACTTCTTCCAGCCAAGAAATAGAGGTAAAGGACCTCGGTCATTCCGATGTCCCTTTTGCTCATGTATAACATGCTCCTTTAACTGTGACGCAGACAAGGGGTCACACAGGATGGGTCCTGGGTCTTGGTTTCAGAAGTGTTGCCCCTGGAGGTCACCTTCAGGTTCCTTCTCATCAGCCACTCATAAAATGCTCATCCTATACAGGAGCTGGGTTCTGAAGCTGTCACCGAAAGGAACCGTTCTCGTAAACTCAAAACAACCCTCCCCCCAAACTCAACATAAAACATAAAATGCAGCATCTTCCAGTGAGCTCAAGTGAGCCAGGCTTTCTTCCAGGCTCAGTTCTGATCAGAGCTGCCTTGCAGCTCTGGTCCAGATGAAAGAGCTGGCTTGTGCTTAGGGGCCACGTAGGGTGGGCAGTTTGCACCAAGTCTGTGCTCAGCAAGGTGAGACGCCCACCTGTGCGCAGATGGAGGGGTGGAGGATGGAGGGCAGATTTATGCTGCACATTCACAGCGGCTCTGGGCACAGGCTCCCTGCAGGAAATGGGGAGCACACTCCCCAGCCTGCACGCTTCCCTTCCTTTCCTCCTCTGCCTCGTTGGCCTAGCACAAATCCTGGATTTGGTGGGCGTTTAATGCCCATAGGATGTGACTCCATGGCATAGCATTATCGTGAACACCCCAGACAGCTTCATAGGACTGTGACCTGGTCGGGGGAGGTCAGGGAAGCCCCATCGCAGGTGCCTGCAGCCCATTCCGTTCTTGTGGAGAAGTGCACGCAGGGTGATTTTGGTGGCTGGGGAGACAGGTTAGTGAGAGTTCATACACATTCTTTACTTCCGGGGCTGGCTCCCAGATGCTAAGTAAATCCAGCTCTGGGACGCAGACAGCATGCCAGGCGTGGAGGTGTCTCAGGCGTGTGCCCTTCCTCTGGAAGCCAGCTAATATTTTCCCATGAGCAAGAACACGTTGAAAAGATTGCTGTTCCCCCAGAAACCTACTGAATATGATAATAGCTGCCCCCCGCCCCCCCCCCCCACCATCCACTCTCGCATTGTGCCTTCCTGCCCCAGCCCAGCTGTGCAACATTCTGGAAATGGCATAAACTCTGCATGACTGCGGGGAAAGGAGGAACCCATCTGCCTCCGAGAACATCAGAACTGAATGTATGAAGCCTGCTCCTCACAGCTAAGCCGTGGACGTGACAGTCCCACTGTTTTCCTGCCACGTTTGATGTGACCAGACAGGGGGCATCGGGCAGATTCTTCCTACACACTACCGTTTTCTGTTCTCTCGGCTCACATCCGTCTTTTCCTTTTACGTTTTCGAGTTCCCTTCTCTCCTGCTTCGTGCCCCCAAGCCGCCTTTGTGTGGCTGCGAAAGGAGGCCCGCGCTTTCGATGGGAACAGAGGGTGATGTGTCGTCGTCAACGCCGGCATTCGCCCTGCGGGGTCTCTGACAGAGGGGGCCATTAGAGGCTTGTGACAAGCATCTCCCCCTGGCCCCCCCGTTAGAGGCTTCTGCACACGGCTCTTTATCGGACTGAGTCACAGGCCTGTGAAGCCCCACGTGATGAGCAGCAGGTGTCCTTGAGGTTGGCTTTTGTGGGGCTGGGGAGAGCTGGGAGCAAAAGGAGCCCACCTGACCACGCCTCAGTAGTCAGGCCAGAAAATCCCTTTTGTTCTTTGAGGCCCTGACTTCTGTAGCCTTCAATAGTTTGCAGGTCAGTTAGGCTGAAGCCTGGCATGGCTTTTTCCTGCAAATTCTGTCTGTGGTCTAATGTTTTGCAGCCTTAGATTTATGGAATTTTAGTATCGAGTGGCGATATTAAAACCGCTAAACCATAGGCCCCAACCAATCGGAAGCGGAGCCTAGTCGATCAGAAAAGATGCTGAAAAAGGAAACTTGGTCCTGGGTGTCCCAGCTGAATGTGACCTTGAACCTATGCTGTGCTGTTCATGTGTTCCGGGTAGCATTGAATCACACAGCTTGCTGTCTTAGGGACTAGTGGGGTCCGTCATACATGCTTTCAACGGATGTCAACCAAAATTATACAAAGCAAAGGAGAACAAGAGAAAAGCTAAACAAAGCTGGCGAGTACGCTCACCAGTCTACATAACGCTTTCTGTTTCAACCTGGGCCTGAGATAGGAAATGAGATTTTGCTCTTCCTGAGGGTTTCCAGCGTTGTGTCCACAGAGCAGAAGTAAGAAGGACGGTGCGTTCGGTGTCCGGATCATCCATTTCACGCATCTCAAACAAACCTCTTATTCCCTTTTAACATCTGGGTTTCCTCCGCTTGCAAACAAATCCAGAATCACACAAGAGTTTAAATGAGACTTTTCATCCAGATAAATGGCCCCACAGATCGGGTAGAAGAAGATTGATTTTAAATTTAGTGGCAGAACGAGTGCTATTATAGATGTATTTGTTCCATATTTTATTTAGGTATGTTTTGGCTTGAATATTTTGGGCAAATTTGATTTTAAACCTAGTACCCCATCTAAAGTTTTGATTCTAGGTAGGTTCCAAGCAGAATGTGTTCAATAACACAATTGTGTGTGATATGTTTGTGGAACAATACTAGGTTTTTCAGAAAGAAAATATCCATTTATTATTTACCTGCATTAAATCATAAAACTGGATAGAATTTCTTTTCTTTTTCTGACCCCTAAGAGGATCTCTTAGCTAAAAAAAAGTAGTAATAAATACAAAAAGACAGGAAGAAAATGTAGTTTCTCAGTACTAAGTGCTGTACTAGTCACCAGTATTCAATAAGCCTTGTTGATTCAATTTAAATTGAAAAGAGAAATGAATAATTGACATTTCTTATATTGGCGACTGTTGTGAAGACCAAAATGAAATTTCTGATAAAGTGGAAGAGAGGTCAAACTTTAAAAGACAATTGTATACATTTTGAAGTAATGAGACTAGTGCTGTTTCAAAGATGACACCTGAAGCGCGTGTCTGCAATAGAGAAACTGTCACCCCATCTCTTTGATAATAACGAATGCTCGACCAGGCGCTAGAATAGAGTCGGATTCCAGGCAGAGCTTAGGTACTGCTTGTCTTAGGAAGCTAGTCATCCTGACTGGTTCTTCTGTGTTTCTTAATACGATGGTTTCTACTTGTGAGAAATTGATTAGTTTGAAGAATAACTTTGAAATCCACACCTTTATACAGTGATTTTCTTTTAAAAATAATAAATGGTAATCAAGAACATTTCTTTAAACACACACACACACACACACACACACACGCACACCCCTTTATCCAATTCCCAATGCCCGGGATCCATTAGCTTAGTTGCATTTCTGCTCACATGGTAATTTATGGAAATGTGCAGCTCGTGTTCAGGGTCAGGTTTAGTATGGGATAATGTTTGTGCTAAAGAGGGTGGCAAGCAACAGTCTTGGTCTTTTTCTCAAATGGACTCCCTCCCGTCCTCTCCCTCCATCTCCCCCTCCTTTCCTTCCTTCTTTCCTTCCATTTCTGGAACAAGGAAGCCATGACAGGACTTGTGGACCATGAACAGGATCCAGAGGTCTCCTGGGGGTTTCGACACACTTTCCCACTCACTTCTCCTCTGGTCTCCCCAAAGTCCTCACACCCTCGTACATCTCCTTGCCTTTGCTCATGCCATTCGCTGTTCTTGGACTACATCTCTGCACTCACTCTCTCTTTCTGGCTCAGTCTTACTTGAACTTCAGAGTGCAGCTTGAGCCCCTGGCAGTTAGGTGCCCCAGTCTTGGCATTCTCCTTGCCCTCTGGGAACACATTTGTGCTAACACATTGGTACTTGTTATTCTACTGGTGCGTCTCCCACCTAACCTGCGCTTATCTGAAGGGCAGGGAATTTGTCCTTTATTTGGTTATCCCCAGCATCCAGCAGAGTCTAGAACGTGGTGAGGCCAGTTAGATAGTCTAGTCAATGGAATACATTATCTTTCAAATGATTCTGTTTCTTTAGGGGGAGCGTCCGGAGGCAGGCACAGCAGTCCACGGTGGGGTGGGGGGTTGGGCTGTGCGTGTTTTCCCAACAGTGTAGTACTTCAGTTTAGTGCTTTGGTTCATTTTCCACAATGATGCCTAATTTCTTTTGAATATCAAATAACGTATTTAGAGGGAATATACTTTTTTCATTAAAGGGAGGGGTCTCCTATTTCCAATATAAGAAAATATTTGGAAGTATTCCCTTTAATCATAATAACAGCTAACGTTTGTTCAACTATTACTTCTGACCCAGATAAACTTGCCAAAACAGATTCCTGCTGCTGAGTGCCTAAAGGCCATCCTTTCAATTTGGCTTCGGTGCATTTGATTGGCTGAGGATGGGTCATGTGCCTGTACTCTAGCTGCAAGGGAGGCTTAAAATGTGAATATATGGGTTTTAGCCTTTATAGTTATAGGTAGTCACTACTTCTCTTTAAGAGTCATAAGGTTCATTTCAAACAAATGAAAGAAAGTTCATATTCGGGACAGGCAAAGAAGCATGGCAAATGGCCACTATGTCTTACAAGCTGTAGCAGGTACTCTTGGTGCCCCACCCCTGTCCCCTTGCCCTCACCGTTTCACTGCACCTTGGCCCAAATCCCAAAACCCAGGACCTGCATTCCTTTGCCGCAGGTCTCTCTCTTGCTGGTGCATCCTGCTTCACACTGAATGCCAGAGCTGCTGAGAAGGACTGATCTCCAAGCGCCCAACCATGGTAACTGCACCGACAATGAACTGCACTGGCCCGCTCCCCGTTCCTGTGTCAGGTCCCCACTTCCTCACTGGCGTTTCCTGGTGACCTTGTCCCCACCTCTGTAACCTGGACCTGGGGTAAACCCCACTTAAAACCCATGGGCCACAGGTGGTGGAAATTTTCTAAAAGAGATCTTGGGGGAAATGACCCCTCAAGTAAGAGAGAATCGATTCTGAACAGAACAGAAGATGAATGATCCACTACACTCTGTTGGTCGGCACAGTAGCCGACTCCACCAGGACAGGAAAAGGGGTTGCCAGAGGGGACTGGAGTCAGGTGCCGCTGAGGACACCGGAGGGGGATGCACACGGCCAGTGATGTGGGTGGGGGGCCGGGTGGAACAGGGGTCCACCCAAGTGGCCGTGGATCTGCGCTGAATTCGGCCCTTTCACGTTTATGCCTCTGGAACCCAGACCCAGGGGCGAGCCTTTGCCGGCCCTGTTCTCTCCAACAGGAGCTACTGAGAATAAAACAGGTCTAATGCTGAGAGCTGTGAGCGCACAGGAAATTACTGAGATGTGCTTACCTCTTGATCCCCGCAACCCAGAATCTTTAAAATGCGTGAACTGTTCTATCATAATTTTACCTCTCCTCAGCGAAGTGTTTTGAGATCATTTTTATGGAAGATGCCATATAAAAATAAATTGGTTTGAAATGGCAGAGGCTTTAAGAGATTATAATAGATTGATAAAGTGGGTCACCTCCTTACATGTTTGGCATGGCGCCCGGAGAAAGAAGTTAAAAAGTTAAGAAAGAGACAAAAGTTGGGATAGGGCAGGAAGCGTTTTAGCTGAGAAAGGCAACCACACTGATATTCAATGATAACAGTGACCTTTTAACTTTCAAAGAGTGACCTTTGTCCTCATGCTCAAAATATATTCTGCTTGGAAAACACTCTAAGAACTTTAAGGTTTGTGAGAGCTAAGAATAGCATGTGTGAGTGTGCGTGTGTGTGCGTGTGTGTGTGTCCATGTCAAAATCAAAAGCACAGGAAGAGCATAAAATCGTCCCCACTTAGTATCCCCGGGGGGATGGGAAGGGTAGGAACGTGAAGGACCTCTGCCGTGAGCAGCTGGTACTGGGTTAGGGAGCCCTGCTGGGTGTCAGCGTGTTGGTGCTCGGATGCCTGTGACTGGTCCGTTTCCCAGACTAAACTCTTCCTTAAGAAAACACCGACTTAACGAATAGGACATTAATTCAGGCTCGGGGCAGTGATCCGGGCAACAGGAAGCAAACCAGTGCACAGCCCACGCCTGCTCCCTGAGAAGGCAGCCTGGGGTTTCCCGGCTCGCTCTGGTGACGGCCGCTTGGGTAGTCGCCGAAAAGGCAGAGTCTTTGGTTCTGCCTTAGACCAAGCGCGTCAGCGTCTTGGAATCTGCCTTTTTCTTCTCCCAATGATTGAGTTCATCTACACATCTTATTTGCATGGATGATGTATTACATGTTCATAATTATAAACTCAGAAGAATGCAAAGGATATATAGGGAAATGTAAGACTTGGTCCCACTCCTGAAGTTTTGGATCCTTGTTCCCCTACAAGATGCAAACCCTGTTTGTAGACACGTCTAGAGACATTTAATTCTTGTGTGGGCATATGGGACATATTCTTCCATTCTCCCTGTCTCTCTCTCTCTATATATATATATACTCATATGTATGTGTATACATACACACATACATACATGCACTGCATGCACACATATACACATACATGCATGTGACAATGTATGACGATGCACACATCTTTATCTACATAAAACAAAGAGTAGCAAACCACATGCATGGCTCTGATTTTTAAAAACAACCCTGGAATGGTCTCAGATGCGCATGCTCAGAGCTATCCCGTCGGCTTCAGGCCACTGGCTTGCTGTTTCATCATTGTTCTGTCTCCCGCTGATGGATGTTGAGGTTGCCTCTAATATTTGCCTTTGAAAGATGATGTCATAATGAACATGCCAGTTATTTTTATACACAAGGAGGACAGAACCCTTATCAGTTGGTCTTTTCAGTTTTGAGCTACAGAAAATGAACTCTGGCTTATTGAAACGGGAAATGGATTTATTGGAGAATCTGCCGATGGCCAGAGGACCTGAGACACCAGGAAATGGGCCAAACTCAGTGTGCGGGAGAAACGGGTGTCCCGAAGCTGATGCCGCAGTGCCGCTGGGCCCTGAGGCTGCTGCTGCCCCCTGGAAACGGAGCTTCAGCTGCAGTCCCAGCCCTGCCACTTCTGGGGACTGGGTGTGGCTCTGCCACGGCTGCCGGTGCCTTTGCCAGAGCCGACTATGCTGGTCTGTGCCAGGACCCCCCAAGGACGCACTGACTGATGTGTAGCCTGACTATCAAGGAGTCCAGGGAAGCAAGATTGACTCTCCCACCCTGGGAAGTTGGTTCTGACCTCCGCCAAGTTTCGTAAGAGGGTCAGGTCCTTACAGAAAAGGGCGGGTGTCGACTGGGTTTCTCCCTGAAATGGACCCTTTCCAAGGGTGTGGACGCAAGCAGTACATTGGGAAGGTGATCCCGGGGAGCACCGGTGAGGAAGTTGGGACATGAGACAGTTCAGGGAGGAAAGTCCACCCAAGATGCGCCCGCGACTGGCTGGCCACTGGGCATCCGGGTCTCAGTCCTGCGGGGGCCCCTGAGAAACTTCAGAGTGGCCTCACCGAGCGGTGGGAAGGCTGGGATAGGATCCATTTAATGTCCATTCTTCGTCGGTTGAGGGTCGTCCTTAAATCCCTAGCCGAGTAAGCGCCCCTGGTACCAGAGAAGACTCCCAGAGAGAGAAAGAGCCATAAATGTTGGAGGTGGGACGCTGTCAGCGTGCGAGGAAAGTGCCTACCTCGGCTCCCGGTGACTGGGAGGTGAGCCGCGGGTGCTGGGCAGCCACCAGCAGCGCATGTCGTGTGCTGGCTAGCCAAGCACGAAAATATCTTTATCAGCAAAAGAGCGAACACAAGTATGGCTTATTCATCGACTGCCAAACAGTTGCCCTCTTGCTATATCTGATCTCTGGTGAAGAATGCATAAAGATACTAGTCGTAGGGTCAATACTGTTAGAAACTTCTAATTTGTTTACTATTGATAGATATCAGCTAATAGGGGGACATTAGACACAATGTTTACTTTATAATTATCACTTTGTGGGAAGATATTTCTACATGTCAATTTTTTTTTTTTT